>JACAFY010019726.1:0-12274 GCA_015252635.1 Dictyostelium capitatum | reverse complement strand
GTTCATGTGTAAAACCCAACGGTATTTTTTTAATTTTAAATATATTAATTTAAAATTTTCATTTTTGGTAATTTTTTTTTTTACCCGCTTTTTTAAAAAAAAAAAAAAAAAAAAAAAAAAAAAAAAAATTAAAAAATTGTATCATCATATAAAACTACTATAACCTATATATACATAAAACAATGACAACAAGAACAAAGAAATTAAAAATGGAAGAAGAACAAAAATTACAGGAACAACAAGATAAATCAGATACTGAATCAGAGAAAGAACAAGATAGTTCGGAAACTGAACCAGAAGATAAAAAAAGAAAAACACCAGCAAAACCCTTGACTAAAAAAGTGGCAGCAAAACCAAGTGTTATGCAATCTAAATCGGGACCAGGAGAAAAAAAAGAAGAAAGTCCAATGGCTACTCTTAGAGATGATTTCAATGAACCAAAAGTAACAGCTGAACAAATTAAAATTATTTCTTGGAATGTAGCAGGATTTAAAGCAGTACTTGGTAAAGGGTTCAATGACTATGTTGAAGAGGAAGATGCTGATATCTATTGTTTACAAGAAACTAAAATCGAACCAAGTGCAATTAAAAAAGATCAATTACCAAAAGGTTATGAATATCATTTTATTGGTGCAGATAAAAAAGGTCATCATGGTACAGGTTTATTAACTAAAAAGAAACCATTATCAGTTAAATTTGGAATTGGTATTGAAAAACATGATAACGAGGGTCGTGTAATTACAGCAGAGTATGATGGATTCTATTTAATTAACTCATACATTCCAAATGCTGGTACTAAAGGATTACAAAGATTAGATTATCGTATTAAAGAATGGGATGTTGATTTTCAAGCATATTTAGAGAAATTAGATCAAACAAAACCAATCATTTGGTGTGGTGATTTAAATGTTGCTCATACTGAAATAGATTTAAAAAATCCAAAAACCAACACAAAATCCGCTGGTTTCACTATTGAAGAGAGAACATCATTTTCAAATTTCTTGGCAAAAGGTTACGTTGATAGTTATAGACATTTCAATCCAGGTAAAGTTGGATCATACACTTTCTGGTCATATATGGGTGGTGCTAGATCAAAAAATGTTGGTTGGAGATTAGATTATTTCATTGTTTCAAAAAGATTTTTAGAATCAAATATTAAATCTACACCTTTCCATAGAACAAGTGTAATGGGTTCCGATCATTGTCCAATTGGTGTTGTAGTTAATTTATAAACAAATAAACCTCCCCAATAAAATTGTTATCAAAAATTAGTTTTATTGCCCAGGCAAAAAAACGATAATTTTTTAATTTTTCAATTATTATTTTTTTCAACAGAAATTTGGATTTAATCACGCAATCAGTTGTTTAATATGATTGCTTACAATTTTAGCACATTATTCATCACTGGGTAATTTCGGTCCTTAATTTTTTATTTCTGGTGGAAAATAACAAATGAAAAATAAAAAAACTATAAAAAAGAGAATATTTAAATTTTAAACTACATTAAATAATAAAATACGAATACGATAGTCATAATAACAAAATAATATATAATAATAAAATAATAACAATACAATACAATATAATAGAATAATGAAATCAACAATATTAATAATAGCACTTGCAGTATTATCAATTTTAAATTTAACAAATGCATTAACATGTGAACTATGTGAATTATCATGTTCAATGGTTGAAGATTTAGTGAATAAAAATGTTACAGAATCTAAAATTATACCATATTTAGATGTAGAATGTTCAAAATTACCAACAAAATGGGTTGATACATGTAAATTATTAGTTGAACAATATGGTTTAGAAATGGTTGAATTAATTTTACAAAAAGAACAACCAGCTGTAGTATGCAGTCAATTAGGTTTAGTATGTATTTATATAAAATAATGATAATAAATATTAAATGTATTTTAATAATAATATATTAATCAATAGTTTGTAACTAATTATTAGTGTACTGAAATTGCTAAACAAAAAATTAAAACTGAAACTGAAACAATTGAAAATAACAATAAATTAGGATTTCATTGGCGTCACCATCGTGGTGGATTCAATCCAATGAAAAAATTAGAATGTTCAACATGTCATTATGCAGTTGGTAAAACCGAAAAAGTTGTAAATATGGATATTAATAAAGGTAAATCAATTGTCGAATCAGAATGTGATAATTTTGAAATTAAAGAAGCAATTCACATTTGTAAAAGAGTATGTAATTATATATCAATATTATCACAACATATTGATAATAGATAATATACTAATATAATAATTATATTGTATAGATTGTTGATAAAGAAATGGTTAGAATTGTATCAGAACTTAAAAGACATGAAAGTAAAGAAAATATTTGTAAACATATTAAAATGTGTAAATAATAATAATAATAATAATAATAAACAAATATATATATATAGTACTTTTTATTTAATTTAAGAAAGAATTATCATTGAAATGGAATGCAAGTTGTTGTTTTAATAATTTCAATAATCTTTTGAATTTAGTTGTGGTGAATTCAAGTACTGGTGGAATTGAATTATTGTATTGTATTGCTTTGTTGTAATAATGTAATATTTGATCTTTACTTTTTTTTAATTTCAATTTGATTAATGAAATACATAAATAAACTTCTGCTACCTGTGCATTATCATTTTGATTTCTAATTGCAAGTTTTGATGCATTATCCATTAAAATATTAAAGAGATAACTATATCTTTTGAAAGTTTCGGCAATTTCTGAATCAAAGAAAAATAATAATGAAAATGAATGATATGTAAATGCATCAATGGAATCTCTTCAATATCACCAGCTTCTATACTTGTTTAACATAATCTAATAATGAAAATGATAAAGAAAGGTTATTTCTGGAAGTATCTCTTAAATGAATCAAATAATAATATTTACAAATTGACCAATCATCTTGATTTACACTACCAATTTGATTTAATAATTTAATTGAATCCTATGCGAATGTATAACGATCATATGTATCATATGAATTATTGAATCTATTTAAACCTGACCAACATATACGTATATCAATATTATTTGGTTCCAATTTTAATAATTCATTAACTATTTCACGAACTCTAGTTTCTTTTGCAATTGGAATTTTAATTGAAAAATACATTTCATAATTTCTAAATGCATCTGATAATGGTTTAAACAATTTCAATTTATTTGAAATATCAACAACTTCATCTAATACTTGAATACCATCGTCAATTGATTGTTGATGTTTATTGAATAATTTTAAAAACTTGAGAATATTCAAATGAGTTGAATACATTGATTTAATGAATTTACTTGATATTTGTTTTTTATCTTCAGACAATAATCTTATTTCATTTAAATCCAATGGATAATGAGATTGTTCTCTTTCAATTGTAACCATAGTTAAGGAATATTGTTGATTTAAACTTAAATGAGTATGGTCATTTGTTGCTTGTTTATATTTAATTACAAAAGATCTTATTTCATTAATTTCGGGACTATCTTCATTACCATAACGCTCTAAATATGGTACCATAATTTGATAATTTATCTTTTGCTTCAATTTCAAATAATCTTTTACCAGTTACGGGATCAATTTTACGTTCTTTATTGCCATTTCAATTTCTTTAAAATATTTTTGAGTTTCCATAAAGTGTGAATTTAAATATTGGATTTTCAATTGATCTTTTTTAGAATCGTCATCAAAAATGACTCTAATTTTACCATTTTCAATTGAAACAGAAGCACTGGTTGGAAATGAAACGTTTACAGATGTAAAAATTGATAATTGAAAGTATTTATTAGCTTCATCATATATACCCATCTTTTTGAAGAATTTTGCAATCCAATGATAAATTTTAAACCAAGATGGTCTATATTTTAAAGCATTAATTGCAAATTCAAAACCTCTAACTAAATCTTCATGTTTTCTATTGGTACCATCAAATGAAAATACATGACTTGTATGATATAATGAATTTGCAGCATTTAAATTCAATATACTATTTAATTTTGGTGATATTCCATTGAATGATATTCCTGTTGAAAACAATTCAAATGCTTCAATGTAATTACCTTTTCCATATTCTTTATTACCTTTCTCTATAATTTCCAATGCTAATTTTTCATTTTCACTATTTAAAACCATAATTGACTGATTACTAGTGTTATCGTTTTCTTCTTGTAATGTTTCCAATGTAAACTGAATTTCATCTTTAATTGACATATAATTTAACGATGATGATGGTGGTAATGATGATTTATCAATTGATTCATCCAATTTAACTAATAATGATTTATAATACTCGAAACTTTTAACATCTGATGCATATTTTGATGATCTTCTTTTTACAAAATTTAATATTAATTGAATTATTTGATTTTGTTGTTTTATGATTTCGTTATTATTATCTATGATTTTATATTTTGAAATAATAATAATTTGCATAATGTTTCAATTGGAAATCTTTCTAAATTACCCTCTGCTATCTCTTTTAAATCTTGTTCTGTTAATTGATCATTTGTATGTTGAATATGTGATATTAAACTTCTTGAAAATGCTGCATTATTCTTCCATTCTGAACCATTACTTTCAATAAACCATCGTTCGCCAAATAAATGAGTTTATCTTTTTAATGTTAACACTTCAACCAAACAATTGATTTTAGCCCCGTATATTATTGCTTTATGTTGTTTGTTCATTCTATAAAGTATATACACATACACAATTTATAAATAATGTGTGTATGCTATCAACATTAATAAAAAAATTAAAAAAATTAAAAAAATTAAACTAAAAAAAAAAAAAAAAAATCTTGGTGATTGGGGATTCCAGGAATTAAAAAAAACAATAACATTATATCTACACATAAAAATTGAAATATCAAATTATTACACTAATATTTTATAAATAAATATAAATTTAAAAAATTGTAATAATTTGAAATAAAGTTAAAATTAAGAAAAATACAACATATCCAATCCAATAAACATACTATTACAATGACATTCCATAATAATCATCCCCATCGTCATCATCATTATTACCACCACTCTTTGTATATTTAATAATTATTTTTATTTGATTATTAAATGTTGAAAAATTTTTTTGAATGAAAAATAAAAACGAAAAAAAATCAAATTTTATCATTTTTAAAAAAAGTTGAGAAAAATTTTTTATAAATTAATTTCGATCAATTGTCATACAACAATAACACACATATATATAAACAATAATAAAACTAAAAATGAAAGAAAAGATATTTTCAGATTTTATAGATTTACAAATAATAATACCATTAATTGATTATCTATTAATATATAATAAAAAGAAACAAACCAGTAATAATCATAATAATCATAATAATAATAATAATAACAACAATTATTCAATAAAAAGGTTTGATTTTTATTTCAAAGAAATTATATCATATTTATTTGTATCAAAGAAATGGTTTAAAACAATATCAAATTTAATATCAAATAATATAATATCAAATAATTTAATTGAAAATTGGATACAACAAACAGATTATGATGGTGATTTAATAACTGAATATTATAATAAAATTCAATATCATCCAAATAATAATAATAATGAAATTGTTAAATCACTTGATATAAATAAACCACATTCAATAATTAAAATTGATTCATCAATAATAATTGATTATTTTAAATCAAATGTATTAATCACTGAAGAATTATCAGATAATCAACATCAACAACATCAACAACATCAACCATGGAAATCTTATAGAAAAGTAATATCAAATTTATATTATGATGAAGATACTGGTAATGAAATGATTGAAAAGTTAATTAAATTAAAATCAATTGGTACCAATGTTGAATATAATATTACTACAGTGAATATGGAACAACTTTATCTTTTGGATACACCACCACAACAACAAACACCACAAAAACAACAACAAAAACAACAACAAAAACAACAAGAACAACAACAACAACAACAATATGAAAATGATACAAAACCAATATCAATTAATAGTATTATTATGGAAGGATGTGAATCATATGAATTAGATTATTTAAAAAATATAACATTAATGAAACCAAAACATATTAAATATTCACCAAATGAATGTTATAGTGCAGATAGCTATAATCATGTAAACTATTCAAGATTATTTGAAAATAATGAACAATTGGAATCATTAAGAATTGATTGTTCAGATCATGTAGAAATATCACATTTAACAAATATAAATAAAACACCACAATTGACAACACTATCAATTGCAATATTATTTCATGATATAATTAAAGTGTTAAATGGTGAAAATCCATATGAAAATGGATGTGATTATCATTATAGTCAATTAGAAGAAGTATCAACAGTTCAAGAAGATTGGCAAAAATTTGTTGATTATCTATCATCAATGGACCAACAATCATCATTAAAAAATTTAACCATTAAAAATTTTTGTGATCAAGGTATTGATTGTATAAGAAAGAAGAAAAGAAAGAGAGATGAATCAGATACAAGTGAAACATATTATCAATATTCAATTATAAGTAATGGATTTTTATCAATTTTTGAAAATAACCAATCAATTGAATATTTAAAATTGGTTGATTTAGATTTCATTGATATAACAATGTTATCAGGTTTACAAATTAATAAATCAATTAAAACATTAGTTATAAGTGGTGAGGATATATCAAAAGAATCTATTCAATATTTATTTACAAATGTTTTAAATACAAATACATCAATTAATCATTTAAAATTCATTGATAATAGTTCATATTCTGTAAATATATTTAAATTATTAAAATCATCAGCAACAACAACAAAAACAAATAATTTATACAGTTTATCAGTATCATTTGATGAAAATCAATTGGATGATTTCATTTCATATATTTGTTATCCAACAACTACAATTACAGAATTTAATTTATATATTGATGATAATGTTGATTCAATCAAATTTAAAATTTACAATCATCCAAAATATTTAAATATCGATTTAAATTTAAAAAAATTAATTAACATTTTAGAAATTAATAATGAATAAAAATATCAATTTGACTATTTATTTATTTTTGGTTTTTTGTTTTGGGTTTGATTGGGTGTGTCCTAAAATTTACTTTTTCTTTTTTTTTTTTTATTATTATATTTAATTTTACTATATTAAAAAGCAAACATACATTCACTGACTAAATAAATTATTTAAAAAAAAAAAAAAAAAATAAAAAATTTAATTTTAATTTTATTTTTAAAAAAAAAAAACAACAGAATATATCAGCTCATATATACACTTCTATGAGTATGTATGTGTATGATCCATGTTTAAAAAACTCAAAAAATATATTTCATGTGAGTGTGAGTCTATGTGTGTGACTGTGATCCATGTTTAAAAAATTCAAAAAATAATCGTGTGAAAAATTGAAAAAAAAAAATTTAAATTTTTGGTTTTTTTTTTTTAATTTTATTCTTTTATTTTCACAACAATAATAAATGACAATAACTTTTACCAGCATTGTAAAAAAACAAGAAATTCAAGTAGAGATTGAATTTATAGATGTTTATCAATTTTATGAATTATTACCTTCATTATATAACAATCCAGCATTATCATTAAAAAGACAAGATAAATTTTCATTGTACATTAAAGATCCAAACAACAATGCAAACTCACCTGTTTCTTTACAAGATATAATTGAGGAACCATTTAAATTACTCTACATTGGTAAGTTATTAAACATATATAAATTATATATTATTATATTATATTATATTATATTATATTATATTATATTATATTATATTATATTATATTATATTATATTATATTATTTTTACTAAAGTTTGCAGTTTTAGGTGATACTGTTGAAAATCAAATTAAAACTTTGAAAAGAAAAGAAATTGAAAGAGATGAAGAGAATGCATCATTGAAAAGAAAAGGAATTGAAAAAGATGAAGAGAATGCATCATTGAAAAGAGAACTTGATGATGTACGGCTCAGCAATTCTTTGTCAAATATTCATATTTGTAATTATCTATTTTAAATACAACTAAAATATAAAATACTAACATTAATTTTTATTACACAGGAAAAACTAAAATATTCATTTTGTAAAGGTGGTAAAGGTAAAGTTTGCATTTGTCCAGGTTTCCTTGAATCAACAACTCTATTATCAAACAAGAAAATCTGCCGTAGAAAGGTTTGTGGCCACAGTAAAGCTAAACACAAGTCTTCTTTAGATATTTTAACTGATGCTGCTGATAAATTGGATGACGAATAATCAACAAATAAAATAAATAAATATTACCTTTAACATAATCACACTTTTTATTTTTTTTTTTGATGATCATACAACGATAACTATTCAATATTTAAAATTTTTGTTGATTTACTTTATAAATATATAGAAAATTTTATCCTTTTTTGGAAAAAAATGTAAAATAATCTAAAATTACATACACATAGTATTAAAATTATTTTGTATATTTCTATTTAAATTAAAAATGAAAAGAAATAATCTTAATCTTCCAAAATATTTAAATATTGATTTAAATTTAAAAGACAGGGGAGACTTTAAAGAAATTTAAATTTAAAAGACAGGGGAGAATTTAAAGAAATTAATAATGAATAAAAATATCAATTTGACTATTTATTTATTTATTTTTGGTTTTTTGTTTTGGGGTTGATTGGGTGTGTTTTTTTTTTAAAATTTACTTTTTCTTTTTTTTTTATTACAAAATTTAATTTTAATTTATTTGAAAGGGTTGAATAAATAAGTGTTTTTTTTACAGTGTGTGGGAGTATGTAGTTGATTTAAAATTTAATATCATTACCAATTCCAATCATACTATGAGAATTGATAACACTATTTAAACTACTAATATTACCAATATGATGATGTTGTTGTTGATGTTGATGTTGTTGTTGATGATGATGGTGTTGTTGATGTTGATGATGTTGTTGGTGTTGATGCATTTGTTGTTGTGATTGTTGTTGTTGATGTTGATGTTGTTGTTGATGTTGATGTTGTTGTTGTTGTTGTTGATGATGTTGTAAAATATTATTATTTAAATTGATATTATTTATATGATTATTGTTGTTATTTAAATTAATACTATTCATACCATTTATATTATTTAAATTATTTGTTGTTATTGGTGTATTTTGTAATGGTGTTGATATATTTGGTGTTGCGATAGAAGTAATACCACCACTATTGGTTGTAGTTTGAGGAACTGACTTTTTTCTTTTTTTATTTGTTTGTTTATCTGTTTTTTCTTCTTTTTTTCTTCTTTTTTCAATACATTTATCAATTTCTTCAATTGTACATTTTAAATATAATTGATGTGGATTTAAACTAGTTCTATGTCTTTCCCATTTTTCCAATGGTATATCATTTTGTAGTAATCCTTTAACTGCTGCTTTACCAAAAACATCCATTTTACCAAGTGCTGATATTCTAGATGCATTATTTTTTTCATCATCCCATAATGGCATACGCAATGTATATGGGACTGCCAATATTACATATTGTAATAGTGTTGCCCATCCATTCTTTTCTTTAAATGTTTCACCATATTCGACCAATGCTTTCTTGAATGATGCTAATCCACTTTTTACACGGTTGTACGATTGATTATCATAACAAAATTTATTATTTGGATAAAGTTTGTTGTATTTCTTTTGAAGATCATCCAATTCCTGCATGATATCATGAAGATCTGGTGGTGGCATTGCATTTTCAAAATCTTGAATTAAATGTGGATGTTGAGTTTCAAGGAAATTTGTACAAAGTTGAACCAATTGTTCTTTGGTTAGAGAATTTAATGAATTTGCTAATGGACTATTACCAACTGTTGATGATGTTGCTGTAGTTGTTGAAGATGATGATGAAGATGATGATTTGGATTTTGAACTTTTTACATTTGTTGAATTTGCGCTTGTTGTAGTTGGTGTGGAAGATGAAGATGATGATTTGGATTTTTTAGATTTAGTTTTTGGTGAACTTATTACATTTGGTAATTGATCTTCTGATGGACTACTAACTGGATTTGATGAACTTGTTGTAGTTGTTGTAGTTGTTGATGTTGCATTAATTGTTGGTGATTGTTGTGCTTGATGTTGTGGTGGTGGAGGAGGAATTGATGATGATGATGATTGTAATGCTATTGTTGTTGATGTTGCTTGTTGTAATTGTTGTTGTTGATGAGCTGCTGCTTGTTGTTGTACAAGTAATGAATGTGGCATTTCAAACATTGGTGATTGAATTGAATCCGATGAAGTAGAAGAAGATGAAGATGGTATATTACCCATTGATAATGATAATACTCCTCCATTTGATGTATGTTGTGGTGATGGTTGTGGTGTTTGTTGTTGTGATGTGTTATTTGTACTACTATGAAGTTGATGCATTTGATGTTGCTGATGCATTTGCTGTTGTTGTTGATGCATTTGATGTTGTTGTTGTTGCATTTGTTGATGATGGTGTTGTTGTTGTTGTTGTTGATGTTGATGCATTTGTTGCTGTTGTAAATGATGATGTAATTGTTGTTGATGTGGATGCTGTTGATGTAATTGATGTTGAATTTGTTGTTGTTGTTGATGTGCTTGAGCTTGTGCTTGAGCTTGAGCCTGTGCAGCTTGTTGTTGTTGAATTATTGGTGGTAATGAATTTGAAATTGGTGAAGATGATGGTGAAGGTGAAGGTATTGGAGGTGTAATTGATGATCCATTATGAATTGATCCAATATCTAATAAATTGGAAATTGCATGAAATCCAATACTGCCATTATTATTATTATTATTTCCATTTCCATTATTATTATTATTATTATTATTATTATTTCCATTTCCATTATTACCACCTGTATTTGTATTTTGTGGATTACCAAATGGATGAAAACCTAATGGAGAATGCATTTGACCACCCATTTGTGGTAACTGTAAACCGTATCCATTATTCATCATTTTATAAATTTACTGTGTATATTATTTTTATTTTTTATTATAACTAATAAATAAGTTTTGGAAGGGGGAGACAGGGTGTAAATAATATGCCAAAGGGTAGTTGTTTTTTTTTTTTTTTCCAATAGTTTTTAAAACTTTTTTTTTTTTTTTTTTTTTTTTGGTTGCAAATAATTTTTTTTTTTTTTTCCAACAAAAAACATGTAATTTTTATTTAAATAGTTTTTTTATTGTTTTTTTTTTTTTTTTTTTTTTTAAATTTTTTTTTAAATTTTTTTTTTTTTTTTTTTTTTTTCTACTGTCAAATAAACCTATTTGTGTTTTCCAACTAACTAACTGTAATATTACTATAAATAGATTTTATTAATATTTATTATTATTATTATTTATAAACGACCTTTTGAAAAAAAAAATGAAATTTTTTAAAATTAAAAAAAAAAAAAAAAAAAAATCAAATTCCAAAATTTGAAATAATAAAAAAAAAAATAAATTTAAAAACAAAAAAAAATAAAAAAAACTTATGTATGGTTAATCATATGATTGCAATTATAAGATTAGATTTTAAATAATATACATTGGATGATAACTATTATTATTTGTATAAAAGATATAACTACTAATAAAATAAAAACAACTTTTTTTTTTTTTTTTGTTATTTTCTTTTTTTCTTTTAATCCCAAACACCACATGAAGAATAAACCATGTACGAAATATAAAAAAAAAGATGGGTGTTTATGACAAATATAGAAAATAAAACCACACAAAACGAATAAAAATCTGCAATGAGTGAATTTTTTTTTTTAAAAATTTTTTTTCCATTGTTATTTTAAAATTGAATATGATTGAACGAGCGAAAAAGAATGTAATGTATTTTAGTGTGTGAATGGTGAAAATGGTGTACACTAAATATATAAAAATTGTGATGGTGGTGTTCAAGTTAAAGTTATTGTGATTACAACGATTATTATTAACAACACATTAAGTTTTATAAATATTTAAATAATAATTTATGCACAACACAATACAATAGCTGTTACAACTTGTCCATCATTAATTTTTTTTTTTTTTTTTTTTTTTTTTTATTTTTTGGAAAAATTTTTTTTTTTTGTTGTTGTTTTTTTTTTATATAAGTTTCAGGTAGTAGGTTTTATTTTTGTTTTTTTTTTTTTTTTTTTATTATTTTCTAAATTTTGTTTTTTTTTGTTTGTTTTATTATTTTTTTTAAATTTATTTTTTTTCTTTTTATTTTTTTTTTTTTTTTTTTTTTTTTTTTTTTTTTTAAATTCAATGGATTGTCTATTTAATTT
>JACAFY010019715.1:0-12283 GCA_015252635.1 Dictyostelium capitatum | reverse complement strand
TTTTTTTTTTTTTTTTTTTTTTTTTTTTTTTAAAAAAAAATTTTTTTTTATTTTTTTTTTTTTTTTTTTTTTTTTTTTTTTTTTTTTTTTTTTTTTTTTTTTTTTTTTTTTTTTTTGATATGGCACCAAATAAACCAGTATCAAATCTTGGAATATATGAATTATTTTCATTATTATCAATTGGAGACACATCATTATCAAAAGTTGCAGAGGTTTTAAAAAATGAAGAGGTTGATGGATCAATTTTATTATCTTTATCAGATGAAGATATTGATAATTTCGGTTTAAAACTAGGCCCAAAGAGAGCATTAAAAGAATTTATCAAACAAAATAATTTAGTCAATCCACAACCAAAACCACCAATTGTAATTGAATCAAAATCAGAACCAAAGAAAATTGATGGTAAAAAAGCTGATGGTACTCAGGCTCTTCAAGGAGTACCTGAAACAACATTTAAAATTAGTAATGTTGAGAAAATAGGAGATTCATTTTCATCTACTATTGAACCAATTATTACAGCTCCGTTCAATCCAAATTCATATGGTGATTTCAAAATTAATTTATATGGTAACGATAACGTTGTAATTACAACTCAAACAATTACAGTTACACCAGATACATTAATTCAATTACCACAATCATTAAAGGTATCAACACAAGATGGATCTCCAATTGTTAATTGCAAAGTGATATTAGTTCAAGTTGATTCAGGTAATGAAGTATTAATTTCAAATGAAACAACAAATTCAGATGGTCATGTAAATATTAAAAATGATTTACCAGATGGTACATATATATTAAGAACTTTACCAAATGCTAAAGGATTAAAAGCAAAAGAAATTAATTTGGTAATTGCACTTGGATTAAGAAATAAATCATTACAAATTGAAACTAAACAACAACATAGCTCATACTCTGATAGTGCAAACATAACATCAATTCCAAATGAAGAAAAAAACCAATATGGTAATTCAAGTTCACAAGATAGAGGTTTAATTAGACAACATGGTTTAAAGGGTTGCACAATTTCAATATTGTGTCTTTATTTGGGTGCAGAGGCAACATACAAAAAATTAGAAGAATCTTTAAAGTGGACTGGTATGGAAGTTGTTTTTTCAAAAAATTTCGATGGAATAAAACAATCATTAGAAAGATCATGTCAATTATGGATAATAAGTACCAGTAAATCAGTGTTACTAGACTCTGATATAGAAATAATCATTAACTTTTACAAAAAAGGAAATGGCTTATATTTATGGGGAGATAATGCTCCATATTACGAAGATGTTAATAAAATTGGTGATAGATTAATTGCTGTAAAAATGAGTGGAAATTTACCAGGTCAAAAGAATGTTTCAAAAACATTTTCACCAAATACACCAGGGTTCCAAAGTCATCCCATCTTCACTGGAATATCATCTTTATACGAAGGTTCAACAATTTCAACATTAGATATATCAAGATCACCTGTTAAACATGATATAAAACCAATAGTTTATGGTTCAGCTAATAATTTAGTAACAATTACATATAAAGATTCAACTAATAAAACTCGTTTAAAGATGGATACATGATTTACAAGATTATGGGATAGTTTATAGGATACAGCTGGTACCTCTCGTTTTGTTTGTAATTCAGCTGGTTGGTTAGCAAATTTAAAGTTTAAAAGACCTTCAATTAATCATTTATCAGTCTAAAAAATAATTTTAATTTAAAATAAATTAGATTAATTTAATCTTTCCAGATAGTATAGAAATTATGTTATGTTTTAAATTCAATATTTAAATATGATTGTGTTTTTGGTTATTAAATTAACACAAAATCAAAAAACCATATTTGAATTTTAATCTTTTATTAAAATTGTTATCAATACCATTGCACTATAACGTTTTATTAAATATTATGGAAAACATAATAAACTATCAACAGTTGGACCATTAGGTGTACAATTACCAGTAGCTGTGTCACATGTTTGTGATTTACATAAAAGACCAAGACCTAAAATGTTTATTGAAATTGGGTTACATATTTTATTTGTATGTTGACAGCCAGTTGAAGTACATTGATCAATTGTACATTTTAAACCATCATCACAGTTTGTGTTATTTAATATATTTACACATCCTGTTGATGGATTACAACTATCATCAGAACATGAATTACCTATTAAATTTTAAAAGTATTAATACCAAAAAAACCAAAATAATTTTTTCAATTAAATATATATATTTGAATTTAAATATGACATTACCATCATTACATGAAATTGGTGTATTGACACAGCCATTTACAGTACATTCACTAGATAAACATTTATTACCAGCAGTATTACATTTTGTATTGTTTAAAGTTGAAGCACATCCAATCAATGGATCACAATAGTCATCAGAACATGGATTTACATCATTACATGAAATTGGAGTACTGACACAACCATTTACAGTACATACACTTGATAAACATTTATTACCAGTATCACAATTTGTATCATCTAAAGTGGATATACAACCAAAATCATCATCACAAATATCATTTGAACAATCAATACCATCGTCGCATTGAAGATCTAAATAAGTACAACCAATTGTACCATTGCAAAAACCAATTAAACATTGATAACCTTCTGTATCACACAGTAAACTATTTGGAGTTGATATACACCCAATTAAAGGATCACATGTATCCAATGTACAATCAATTCCATCATCACAATATACATCCATTGGTTCGTATTCACATACCCCAGATGATTTGACACAACCTAATGGAATTTGACATAAATTTGGTTCTGGACACGAAATTGAAGTAGCAATGCATCCAGCATCGGGATCACATATATAACTTTCACATAAATTGTCAGGTGGGCATAAAGCATTATTTGGAGTATGAATAAAACCCAATCTATCATCACATGAATCAATTGTACATTCTATACCATCATCTGTATCTTCTAATTTATATTCACATGTATCATTATTATAACAACCATAGAATTCGTAACAAAACCTTTCTACACAAAGTGTATCTTCACAATAAAATTCATATTCTGATACTGATAAATTAATTATTTGTATTATTATTATTATCGTAATAATTATTATATTTTTCATTTTTTGTTTATATTATTACTATTAATTTATTTTTATTTTTTTAAATTTGAACGGTATGTGATCATACTTAATTAAATAATAATAAATTAAAGTATCAGTTGAAATAATCACAAAAAAAAACAGATTAAAAAAAAAAATATCTTTTCCTGAGGACAATCAAATTAATTTTATATGACAACTGAAAAAAAAGTTTTGAAACCGTGCGCCATCAATAATTAAACTTTTATTAATTAAAAATAAACACAGAATTTTTCTGAATCCATGCGCCATTAATGATTAAACTTTTAGTAATTTTTAATAAACATAAAATTTTTCTGAATCTGTGTTGATTGAAATATCTTTTTGGTCATATTATTAGAAAATTTAGAAACATTACAAAAAATAAAATATCTTTAACATGTTTAATAAATAATTTAAAACAATAGCACGTGAATTTTAAATGCTCATTATTTTATTTTTGATTTAAATAATGGCATTATATGAAATTTATAGATAAATTATCTTTTTTTAAAAAAAAAAAAAAAAATTAGACTTCCCAATTTTGATAAATAAAATTTTATTAATATTACTATTATCATTTTTATTATCTATATCAATATTAAATTATATAAATATATATTTAATATCTATAAAAAAAATGAAAAATATGAATAATAAAATTTTATTTTTATTATTATCAATAGTTATTTTAATTAATCTTATTAAAGGAGAGACAGTTCTTGATCCAACCTTAGAAGATGGTATATATTTAGTTCATGGTGCTTTATGTAGTATCCCTTTGGTTGGCGCAGCAATTGATTCGGTATTTGGTTTATTATGGAATAAAGTATTGTATCATTTAAAATAGTTTACAATTCTTTAATCATAAAATTTATTAACAAATGCAATTAATTTATAGTATTACCCAAAACCAAAAGAAAAGCCATATGTAACGTAGGTACTTATATATAATTAATTAATTAATTTGTAAAGTAATCTAATTTTTATTTTTTTAGTCCAGAACAATTTAAAAAAAGGTTAGATAGTTTGGTAAAAGATATGGAAGAATTTACATTACGAAAAATAGAAGAAAGTATTGTTTTAACGTGTGAAACTCAATTTGAAAATATAAAAGGTGCTGGTGATAATTACAATGAAATTGTTACTATATGGAAAAGTGAAATGAGAGCTACAAATAGTTCATCTGCTGCTGTAAAAGTTAATTTACCAGTTGTCTACTATATCTTTTTATCGAAAATGGAAGATGCTTTAAAAATATTTTCAATTGAAAGTCGTATTCATGTGTTAGCTAAATTATATATTGATACTGCATTTTTATATCAATCACTATTACATGATGCTAATTATTTTGGTGTTTCAATGGGTTTAGTTCCTCAACTAGTAACTGGAACAAAAGAAGTTTCAAGTTATAAATATAAAACCCAACTCAATTCTTTAAATGTAAATATTAAAAAACCCTAGTAAACCACATTTATTAGATAATATATTAATATTAAAAAATTACTATTTAAAGTCATTAAAACAATACTCAATTTTTTTAGGAAAAATATTAGAGTTGAAGAAAAAGATAAATAAATCAATACCAGATTGGAGTGTAGTGGTAACTACTTTTCATTATAGTGATTTAGCAAGATATGACCTTCCTGTTTATTTCGTTGGTACATCAAATGTCACATATAAATTTAGTTTTCTTAGTGGTTCACAAACTCTTAATCTTAACAAAGATGATAAAGCAATTTATGTTGTGGACTTTGCATATTTTGGGAGAAATATTACTTTTGGTGTTATGAACAAAACACCATTTAAAAGACATGGTCAATCAATTGATTTCGTAACAAATTGTACTGGTATTTCATATGATACTGCTAATGGAAAACAAGTTGGTACCTATTATGGAGATCCTTATGATGTTGGTGGTAGAGATCATCAACATTCATTTCCCGCTGTATTTACCCAATCATTTACATTAAAGAAAGCAATTGGTAATCAAGTTAGATTTAGACTTTACTATTCATATCATTATTTGAAAGCTGATACTCAATATATTGACCAAATTTTTGATTTTGAATTAATTGACAATTCCAAAGGAAAGAGAATTTATAAAGGTATATATACATTTGAATATATTCCAAGTGGTCAATTTAACGATGATTTTAAAAACGATGTCATTGTTCCAACTGGTAGTACATTCTCTCCACCAACACGTCGTGTCCTTGAAACTAAAATTTTCAATTTGGATTCAAATGATATTTCTGTAAAAATTCATGTAAAGAATGATTTCTCAGCTCATTTACTTTCATTTGAAGTAGTTACATATTAAATAAAAATATAAAAATAAATTACCACACAAAAATATCCTTCTATATTATTTCGGTTGTAAAAAATCATTGTCTCAAAGTGAAAATGTTTTTTTTTTGTAAAATTGATTTTTTTTTTTTTTGGAAATTAATTGGAAGATATTTGTGATACGTCATTGATTTTTCATTTTGGTACCACTGGTCACAAAACGAAAATTTCGTTTTTCTTTTCAAAATTTCATTTTTTTATAAACACACCACAATAGAAAATAAATAAACATATAATAAAATGAAATTTTTAATTACTTTAGTTATTTTATCAATTTTGTCATCTATAAATTGTCAAAATACAACAACTGAATTATTTGCAAATTTTGTACCATATTTAGATAGTTCATGTAGTTCAGATTCAATTGGTATTGGTTATTCAATTGCAGTTAATGGTGAATGTATTAATCAATTGATTTTAGGATTTAGTGAATTCAATCCAGTATTAACATACGATCCAAATAATCAAGAAATCAGTGTTTCATTTTATGAAGATCAAGAAAAATGTAGACCGCCATATTTAGATCATACATCAGTATATGGAATTAATACATGTGTTCCAACACCACCATTTACTGGAATGTTAGGTAATTTTGAATTTAATGGTAAATCATCAGCTAGTCAATATTCATATGTTTCAATTTCAAAAGAACCTGTATTCGCTCCAAATTCAGTTGTATATTCATATTATTATCCATCAACTTCACAACCATGTTCAAATGATAATTTTATGTCTGCTGTTAGTTTTACAGTTGGTTTAAATATGTCAGAACCAATGATTTCTGAAACATATTCTTGTAATCAAGGTATTGCAACTCTTGAATCATGTGCTGATTCTCAATGTACAAATTATGAAGTATCATGTGAATGTAATCAAGAAAAGCAAAACACAATTATATTTTGTAATGAATAAATAAATAAATAAATAAATAAACTATATTATATTTTTATTAAAGTAATAAATTATTAATATAATCTTGATTATATAATTTTTGTAATAATTTTATCAAATGTTCATTAAATTCAAATGGTGTACCACCATTGTTTTTTTGATTATTTTTAATATTTTCAATTTCCAATTGAAATAAATCCATTCTTCTAATTTCAATATAATAAATTAAATCCAGGTTAATTGATTTCTCTGGGGAATGTAATGAATGTAAATTTGATTTTAAAATTGATAATATTTCATTAAAATTTGAATTTGAACCAAGAATGAAATCAAATGATAATGTTTGAATGTCTAATGGTATATTAATTTGATCAGCATGTAAACATTCATAACCATCAATTTCAATAGTATAGTATTTATCATCATTATAATTTTCAATTATATTATGCATACAATTACCATGTGATACATCACGAAAGAAAAGAAATGGATTACCATTACTTACAATATAATCATCTTCATTTTTAGATTTTAAACCTCTTTCCATTACATATTTAATTAATTTTGGTGATTTAATTTTTAAATAGTCTAATACATAACCAATTTTATCATCATTAATTATAATTGATTTACTTGATATTATATTTCTAACATTTATTAATTGATCAATTGAAATTCCATCAACTTGAATTAAACGTTGATACAATTCATTAATTACTGATGATGTAACATTATGAATTAATGAATTATAATTTTCAATTAAATAATTAATACCATTAATTATTGTATTTGTATTATATTCATAATTTAATGATTGAATATCACCATTTGTTGTGAATGAGTAATGTGAATTTTGAAAATCCACTGAATTTGTTTGTAATGTTGTTACAAAATTTGAAAATATAAATTGAATAGTTTCAATATTTAATGAACCAGTTGACATTGCTAAACAATTTGTAATTTGACGTGGTCCCATTTTAACTAATTTTTCAATTACTTTTGATAGTATTATAAATTCATTACTGCCAATTATATTCTTTCCTTTTACAATTACCCATTCTGGAAATAATTCAACTAGGTTATCACCAATGAAAAACATTACATCAAATTGAGTATACCAATTATCAAAAAGATAATCTAAAAACAATAATTTCTTTTCAATTTCTTGACCATCCAATAATTTAAAGTGATCTTTTGTAATTTCAAAATCATATTGAAAATCATCTTTTGTTACATTACCAATATTTTTAAATTCATTAATTGAGCATTCCATAATTGCTTTTTCAATTGTTTTAAATGGTAATGGTTTTATAATGTATTCCGGGAATTTATTTAAATTTGCGAAAACATATTGTTCAACTTGATATGTACCCCATTTAATAGAAGTACATGTATATTGATATATTCCTTTAAATGTTTCTTGATTATTTATTATCCAATCAATTGTACTTGTCTCATTTATTATTAAATCTGTTATTGGTTTTATTAAATTTGAGTAATCATTTAATATTTGATTCCAACAAATTGGAAATTTGATTTCTTTTTCAACTTGATTTAAATAATAAACAATTTCACCATAATGTTCTTTATCAAATGAAACTACACTATTGATTAAATTGTTTCTAAATTTTGAAATTGAATCAAATTTCATTTTATTAAATTGATTACTTGAATAAATTAATTTAATGAACTCAATATATTTTTCATAGTTGATTGTTACTTGTTGTTGTTGTTGTTGTTGGTTACCTTGAGTTGGATCAATATACATTTGTGAATTGGAGTTCATTTCAATATGATCTATGTTGATTAAATATTGCAATACATTGACGCTGAATTTTTCAATACTATATTCCAATAGTAAATTATTTAATGTTTTAATTTCTTGAATTGGTTCATCATACTTTGTTAAATAACTACTATACAAACTATTATCTCTACCAATTGAAATAATAATTAATAGTTTTTCCAATTCTTTTAATGATGTAGTGACTGAATCTTGACTAATTATCTCTTTAATTTCATTAACGGCTAACTGTTGAAGATCATCATTGAAAATTTGTTGAGTATTAAAATGGTTTGATAATATTTTAAATAGTAATAAAATTGAATCTTTTTTAAAACTATCCTCAACAATAAAATCAACCATTGTTTGAAAAGTTGAAAATTGTTTATGTTCACCATTTATTTCATTTGGGAATATTGATAAAATTTCATTTATAATTTGTAATGAATTGAAATTTTTACTAATATTTAATGAATTACCATACATATCATTTGTAATTGATATTTTAAATAAATAATTTATATAACCAATTTGATTATTTAATATTTTTTTTTCTTTTAATGGTATTATAATTTCTCTAAATTTTGAAATACATTCATCATTTTTACAATTTACACTATATACCATTAATGCTCTTAATCCACGTTCATCAATTTCAATTATTTCATCTAATGGGAATTTTAATTTATATTTTAATAATTCAATTTGATCTCTTTTTATAAACCAATATAATGATTTTAATTCTTTAAATTTAATTTTATTTTCTAAATGATATTGTTTATAATTTTTATATTGTACCCATTCTGTTTCACCTATAATTTGAATTATCTTTTTAAATAAATAAATATTATGAAATACATTCCAAAATGTTATTTCAAATTTTGTAGTTGTTGTTGTTGTTGTGGGTGTCATTAATTTGGAGCAATACAAAAAAAAGAAAAGAAAAAACTTTTTTTTTTTTTTTTTTTGTTTTTTTTTTTTTTTTTTTTAATTTTAAAATTTATTTTTTTTGATCAACTGCTGTTTGTTCATTTTAATTAAAATTATTAAATTGTGTATATATTTATATATGGACCAACATAAACTTTTAACATTACAAACAACATTAGATAGTTGCACGGCCTTATTTAAAACATTATTTGATAGTGTTGGTTTAAAACAACAACCTTCAACAACTACAACAACACCAACAACAGCATTTGATGAAAATGAATTAATAACATTAAATAAATTTCATTTATATGGTGATACAAATATAGATCAAGTATTTAATTCAATTGATTCACAATTACAAACTATTAAATTCACATGTCAACAATATAGGCAATGGGATAGTACAGAAAGGGAAGCAATGAAATTTTTATATACACAAAGAATGTACGTTCAATTACAACAACGTTCAAATTTAATTTCAAAAACTATATTTGATTGTTCATTGATTGGTAAAATTTATTTAAATCAACAATTAGAACAACAAAAAAAACAGCAACAACAACAACAAACTATAGAACCAGTAACAACATCAACATCAACAAATGAAAATTCAAATCCATCAAGCCCAACTACAAACTCAGGAATAGTAACAACAGGTATTCCAAAAAATGTAGAAATTAAAAGAAAATTAGGATTATTAGCAGGTAAATTACAAGAAATGACAAATGAATTAAATCAAAAGTATTCAACATTTACAGTATTGGATGATTTATTGGCACTTTTAAAAAATGATACACTAGATACAAATCCTGAATCTTATGTCAGTTGCAATATATCTTCTTCAACTTTTTTATTAGATGTAAGTGTTCAATAGTCTCAATGTAATATATGTACATATATGAATATATGTGTATATATACTAATGCGCTCTATTGATGGTTACAGATTGATATATTTAATAATGGTGAAATTAAAGAAGTTAAATTAGCACATCTTTCATTACATGATCCAAATGCAGATGCAGTACCAGCGGAACAACAATTTAATGATGAATTAACAGTATCTTTAAAAACTGATATTAAAGATTTTGCTCAACGTGTAGTTAGAATTTGTGATTTGGATTTATTATTTAGAAAATATAAATATTGTGATTTACAAAAAGCATTTTCAATTTTACAAAGTGATTTCTTAAATATTTCAATTAATTCAAAGTATGTATTTATATATATATATACTAAATAAAACAATTATTATTGGATTACTAATGCTAATTATTTCTTGTACATAACAGAAAAAAATATAATGATGATAATGGTAATCAAATTAATAATAAAGGATTTGGTGAAATTAAATTGGATTGTTGTGGTGTTTTAATATTATATTTTAATCCATTAATTGATAAATTATCTGGTAAACATGAACCATATTCAATAATGATTGAAATGGAAAGTTCTGCTGTCACAAGTTCAACTGATCAAGAATCTGAATATTCAAGATTATCATTGAAAAGTTTATTAAATATATCAAGTTCACAAACTATAAATTTCGATGAAAATGAATGTTTTGATAATGAACCATTATCATTAATGTTGGACCAAGATTTTATATTCTCTCCTGTTAGATTAGTGTTGAAATTAAATTATCCAATGGTAATTACAAATGATCAATTATTAAATATTTTAAATTTATCAAAACAACAACAACAATCACAATCACAATCATCATCACAACATCAACAACAACAACAACAACAACAATTACAACAACAATCATCATCAACTACCACAACAAATTGTGAATTTAAACAACCAAATAATTTAGATCAAATTAAAAAATATTCAATTCAAAATCAATTAATTGGTAGTGGTGGTAGTGATTGTTTTGATAATAATGTATTTGATTCAATTCAAAGATATTATTATACAGGTGAATATCATTTAGGTGTTGAAGTATCAAGAATTCCAATTTCACATCCATCACAAGTTTATCCAACAATTCAATTATTAAGACAACAATTAACTTTTAATATTTTATTTAAAAGTTGTTTTTCAGATTTAAATGGTAATAATAATAGTAGTGGTAAATTTAAATCAACGATGAACAACACTGCAGCATTAAATTCAAATATTCCAATTTTTGAAGTCACCTCAACTCCACCAGTTTCAATTAATTTAATTTTCTTACATCCAACTGAAATGAATTTTAATTCAATTGATATTTTAATTGGTAATAATGGTGAATTGAATGCACTTTATTTTGATAATACAAGTTCAAACCAACCAAATCTTTCAAAATCAAAATTGTTCACTAAACTTTTATCAAAATCATGTTCAATTTCTGTTTCAATTGCTTGTTTTTTTAAACAAAAAAATTAATTTAAATAAAATAAATGTAGATTAATTTAATAATTCTCTTACGGTCAATATATAACATCTTGTATATCTATATGTTTTATTGAGTTGTTTATGTTCTTTAATAAGTATGGTGTTTAACGGTTACCAGGCATAACAGAAAAGCAAATTAAAAAAAAAATAAAAAAATAAAATTTTTAATATTACGAAATTCAAAAAAAAAAAAAAAATTTAAAAAAAATAAAAAATTAAAAATTTCAACGCGGTGTTGAAAAAAAAAAAAATTAATTTTGTGTTGCGTGTGTCTTTATAATAAACCACACAAATACAAATTCAAATACAAAAACGAATGTTATCATATTATTAAAATATGGTACATCTATGTATTTCGTTTGGATGTAATTATTGTTTCATAAAATAAAGTCTTATTAAATAACTATTAATAACAACAAGTTACTGACCATATGGTTTCACTTAATAGTGATAATAGAAGGTACAGAAAACAAATCAATATCAATTATTAACATATATTCATTGTTATAATTCAATCAGAATACAATTTAAACCATTTAGTTATCCATTCATATACTACAATATATTCAAATGTTTGATTAATCATATTGATGTATTGATACATTGATTAATAGTATCTCTTTTTTTTTTTTTCTGCTCTATTAAAATTTTAAAATAGATTTCAATTAGTAACATCATTTTGTTAGTCAAAATCTACTCTAAATTTTTTTATAGAAGGAAAAAAAAAAAAAAAAAAATTAAAAAAAAAAAAAATTTTAAAAAAAAAAAACGGAAAAAAAAAAATAAATTTTAAATAATTAAAAAAAATTTATAAATAAAATTAAATTTTAAATAAA
>JACAFY010019704.1:0-12290 GCA_015252635.1 Dictyostelium capitatum | reverse complement strand
AATAAAAATAAAAAAAAAAAAAATTTAATTATTTTTTTATTTTTTTTTTTTCATTTTTATTTATTTTCTTTTGTGGTGTGTGTTAAATTTTTAATAAATAAATGAAAAAAAAAATAAAAAAAAAAAAAAAATTGACAATAGCGGTGTTGTTGTTGTTGCTCTTTAAAAATTATGATAATGATTTTTTTATTTATTTTATTTTTTATTTATTTATTTGTAATGAAATCAAATGTACGAAGAAAAGAATAATATTAATAATATGTATGGTGATGTTGATTATTATAATAAAATTTTTAAAAATTTACAAGAAAAAGATATATTAAAACAAATATATTAAAAAAAACAATAAATATATATAGAAGCTATTGTGAAGAAAAAAAAAAAACAATAAATATTTATAGAAGCTATTGTGAAAAAAATTAAAAAAAAAAATTAAAAAAAATCAAAAGTTTGACATTTTATGGTTTGACATGTTTGAATATAAACAATTTACAAATTTTTATCAATTGAAACTTTTACCATATATAAAACAAATTTGGATCATGAGATGATAGTTATAGTAAATAAAATTTATTTGAAATGATTTTTTTTTTTTTTTTTTTTTTTTTTTTTTTTGTTTTTTTTTAATTTTTTTTTTCAATAATAATAATAATTTTTAATTTATATATAACTTTTGTTCTCATATTGTATTTATATTGTACCTATATTTTTTTTTAAAATCTCATTCATATATATATAAAATGGCCTCAAATCAAGAACTTGTTCAAATTGCCACAAACTTTTTATTAAGTGCACCACCATGTGAATTTATGGAAGTTGTTTCAGGTAAGATCATTTTGCAATGAAAAAAATAAGTGATGGTTCACATAAACAAACGGATAATCTATAAATATAAATTTAGTTTACACATATATTCATGTGTTATATATAGATGTTATGTAGTTTATATTATGTGTACTGTTGGAATTTGTGATCATCATCACACAACGAAATTTCATTCATATTAATTTTAAATTTTTTATCATACCAAAATATAATCATTTCATCCATTCAACAATATAAATAATACAATAAAATATATAACATATTTAAAGATGTTCGTACTCTTCTCCCAAGTGAATCATTATTAAATGCTACTGCAGGTGAAACTTTTAGAAAATATAACACATCACAAATGATTTCAGTTCAAACATCAAAAGGTCAAACTTTAATCACTGAACAAGGTGAAGTTGGTAACAATGAATATTTAGATCCAAAAGGTAAACAAGTTATCACTTTTGATCATATTAAACAAGTAAATATTCAATAGTTAAATTTTACATATACGCATATACCAAATGGTACTACTTGTTTTATTAAGTAAAAATACTTACCTGTTAAATTCTTTACAGGCAGTTACAGGTGAACGTTCAGCATCAGGCGAAATTGAATCAGATATTGAACAATATAGAGCAGCATTTGATGAAGAAGCAACTAAATATTGTAATGAATATTATCCAAATGGTGTAACTGCAGTTTATGGTAAAAAAGTACCAGAAGGTATTAGAATTACAATTTGTATTTCTACTGCATTATACAATCCAAATAATTTCTACAGTGGAAGATGGAGAAGTGTTTGGGTATGCACTTTTGCACCAGGTTCAGGTAATGTCACTAGCAATGGTAAAGTTCAAGTCAATGTTCATTATTATGAAGATGGAAACGTTCAATTAAATACAGTAACCCAAAAAACAACAACATCTCCATCTGGTGTAAGTTTTACATGTGTAGTTATTTTCATTATTGTATGGAATATTTATAAATATTAATAAATTTGTAAAATCATTACAGGATGCTCAATCAACAGCAGTTAATGCATTAAAAGCAATTGGTAAAGCAGAACTCAATCTCCATTCTTCAATTGATACTAGTTATTCAACAATGGGTGAAACCACATTCAAAGCTCTTAGACGTGCTCTTCCAATCAATCGTTCAAAAATTAATTGGCAAAAAGTACTCAACTTTAAAATTGCCAACGAATTAAACAAATAATAATCGAGATACACTCAATTACGAATGTGTGTTTTAAAAAAAAAAACTATTATGAATCCCTTTATAATCTGTATGTTGCTATAAAAATCTTAAAAAAAATCAAATCAAATAAAATCAAATAAAACCAAATAATAATAATAACTTTTATGTTTGTTATTTACATTTTTTAATATTTGATTTATTGATTATATATATATAAAAGTTGATTTTGGACTATTAACTGCATCTTTCATAAATTAATTAAAAAAATTACAATTATTATTAAATAATCTAAAAATTTAATATTAAATTTCATTATATATAATTGAAAGTGATATTAATAAAGTAATCAAGTAATTAAATGAATATTATTGTTGTTACAATATCACACATTTATTTAAATGGTTATATACTTGAGACAATGTGATATGTTAATATTAATTCGATAAACAAAAAAAATAAATTATCAGATCCGCACGAAATTTTTACAAATTTCCTTTTTTAAAATTTTTTCTATAAAATAAAAAATTTGTGAAAAAAATTCATATTTTTATAAAAACTTCTTTGCTTGCAACACATACACACACACACACACACATACAAATACATATACAAATACACATAGATATATATAAATTTATTTTAAAAAATGTCATCAAAAATTAATTTACTATCAAGAAAATTTCAAGTAAGTATTTTATATATGTTTATTCAATCACAAAATATCATACTCTGGGGTACTAATCATTAAACAATCTTTTTTTATATATAGGATGTTATGGCTATAGATTGTTTCTCTTTTTATACATTGTTAGAGGATTTACCAGAAGTACTTTTTGAAGAAGATTTTATTCAATTTAACATTAATACAACTGGTAGAACACACACATATTTTGATATAAACGAAACTTTAATACAACCAGTATTCGATAACTCAGTCGAATTCATGAAGGGTGATATACCGGAATATTTTAAAATTAAAAATTAATTAATTGTATTTTAATATTTTTTAAAAAAAAGACAATAAATTATATAAGAAACAACCTTTGTAAATATAAAATTATGTGTTTTTATTTGAATTACTCTTAATAAGTATTTACATTGAAAAAATTCACACTAAGGTGATCTTAATTTTTTTAATTTTTTTTAATTTTTTTTATTTTTTTTTATTTTTTTTTAATTTTTTTTTTAATTTTTTTATTTTATTAATTTTTTTACAATCATTAGGATATAATATACACACATATATAGTATACACATATATAATATGAATTCTACAGCAAATAAAAAGGATGCAGATGTATCTAATGAAATAGATACAAATAATAGTCAAGCAACAGTTATAAAGAAAACACCAATTGTAAATAGAAGGGTATTTAACAAAATGCCAAATGATACATTGTTTTTTAAAGTTTGGAGAAACAAAGTATGTACATTTGCTTTAATAATACACACCCTATCACACCAACACACACACACACACACACACATATATAACGACATAACATAATATGAGTATTAACAATTATAATACCTCCTTATTATTATCATTATCACAACCACAATATAGGTTTTATTTGATCAAATTTATGGAAGAGTTGATTTAATAAATTCAATAAGAAAATATAGTACCAAATTTACAGTAAAATCATTACAAGAATTCCAACACAGATCATATTTAAAAAAAGTCATATTAATTAATGACAAAGATAATTTACCAATTCTAAGTAATCAACAATCATTACCAACTCCACTACCATTGCCATCAAATTTAATACCAGTTACAACAGAATTTTTGGAATTAAACAATTATTGTATAATCAATCAAGGTGATATACCAGATGGTATTCTCAATATTGGTTTTGGCGATTCACTTAGAAATATTAATTTTAGTTACATACCTAAATCAATTACCAAGATAAAATTTTCATCACGTACAAATGTCACAATTCCAGAAGGTGGTATTGGTTTAGAAGATTATAGAAATTTATTTTTTTTAACAATTGATATTGGCTCATTGGAATTATTGAAACATTTAAGTAAATTTCCAAGGTTGAGAGTACTTTGTATCAATGGTAGCGATGGAAGAGAAATTATTATTCCAGAAGGTATCACGAATCTCTTTTTTGGTAGCAGATTCAATTCAGTATTACCAAAAACATATCCTCACTCATTAAAAAGTTTCAGAGTTGGTATTAGTTTTAACAAATACTTTAATTTAAATTCATTACCACCAAACATTCAAGATATATTAATTAGAGCATATCGTGTCCATTTAAGATTCAATGATTTTGCTATATTTAAAAATTTAAAAAATATTCAATATTATTCAACAAAACCATACGATAAACTTGATGGTAAAATTGTACCTGATTCATTATCAAATCTTGATTTAGTTATTCATAATAATAGATTTATATTCAAAAATAATAATGGTACATTGGAATTAAAAGAAACTTTAAATTTAAAATATAAACCAATTGGCAATTAAAAAAAAAACAAAAAACAACAATATCAAAACAACTACAACAACAAATAAACAAATAAAAAAATAGACAATTATAGAAACTATTGGATATTAATGTATTTTTTGGGTTTTAATTGGATAGTTTGTTATTTATAAACACAAAAAAAATAAAATAAAAATAAAGGGTTAACAAAAAAACCAAATTAAAGAATATACATGTGTAGGAATTTTATTTTATATTTTAATGATTTTGAATATATTAATGAACATAATAAAAGATGACATTTTTTTTTATTTTTTCTTTGTGACACAACTCCCATAACAATTTTTTTTTTTTAAAAAAATGTTGCATAAAAGGCCAAAATTTCAATATTTTTTTGAAATCATCTTTTCAATTGGATTAAACCCAAAAAAATAATTGAAAAGATGTTGGTGTTGCAGCATGTATGCTGGGCTTCCGTGTAATATTCGGCCGTAATGCTTCCTTTTGTAGTTTTTTTTTTTTTTTATAATCGTGGAATTTTTTATATGTAACTGACTTTATTTTCAAATTTTGAAAAATTTTTATTATGTAATTTGCTTGCCCCAAAGAAAAAAAAAGGAGTATGTGTTGATTTTGAAATTGCGCCAAAAATGAGATTACATTTGAATAAATTTGATTTAGCGTCTATTACTAATTACATAAAATGCATACGTGCCTTCGCATCGTATCTCGGATCACACCAATCTTTAGTTGAACATAAAAGATATACAGTTCAAAACCACGTGAATTGGATGATGTTATTGAAAGTAACTTAACCAATTATGATGTTGTGTTATCAATCACTCAATTCATAAATAATAATCATCATGTATTATAAAAACCATCACTATTTATAGTATGATTTAAAAAGTTTTCCGATTTTTTTTCATTATTTTTATAATCCACACAATAAACAATATATACTTAAAAACCTATATTATCTCTTTAAATATATTATAACTTAAATATTCTTGTGTATCTGTTTATTTATTATCTGAAACTTGTTACCCTCTTGCATATCTATAAAACACATAAATTAATCAAACATCAAAATATATAAATAAAAAAAATTTCAATCGCAAACATACAATATACAAACAAACAAATAACTCTAGAGCAAATAATTCATCTAAAAGATGATAATGAAGATGAAGCAACAAAAGAAACAAATGCAAATTGTGAAGCAGGAACATTAATAGGTAGTTCACAAGCATCTAGTTTCATTGGATTTTCACCTTTCACATCAAACTCACAACTATCTCAAGTAATATTAGTGATTGTAATAACAACAACAATGGTAAAAATAACATTGGTAAAAGATGATCAATTACAATAACAAAAACAAAAACAACAACAACAATAACAACAAATTTGAACAAGAAACTAGATGTTTCAGATGATGAAGGTATGAAATCACCATCACATTCAATCATTGCCGCACCACCAACACTTTCTGCACCACCATATATATTCTGGCTTGAAAATTAATAAATATAGATATTTGATTTGTTATTTTTAATTATTGGTATAATAATTGATAAAAAAAAAAAAAAATTATAAACCTTTAAAAAGTGTAGTTAAAAAAGAAATTTATTTATTCTTTAATTATTTAAGGAGTCTGATAAAGCATCAATTATGATTAATTTTGTACCATCTCTTGATCTTTCACCTTTATTTAAAACAAAAGAATTAAAAGTTCTATAATCCAATTTACCTTTTAAATTTGAATTATAAATTGATTTTTTTATATAATGATTTGAATGATTTGAATTTAAAAATTTAATTACATCATCTGTAATTTCAATTTGATTTTTCTTTGGTTGAATAGATATAACTATATTCTTTTGAAGAGGAGTTTTATTTGTTGAAGTAGTTGTAGTTGTTGATTTCTTTGTTGTTTTATCATTTCTGTAATCTTCAATAATTCTTTTACTTTTTAAACTTGAAATAATACTATTATGATATGATTCATTTTCACAATTATTATAAATTTCATTTAATGATTTGATATTATCTGTATTAAAATCACCACCAATTATAAATTTGTATTCAAGTTAAAACACCTCTATTAATATTAACACCACTTTTTTCCACCAAACAAACCACAATTCGAACTTGCTACTTGTATACTCGTAAATTGCTGTTGTTGTTGCCCTGACATATTTATAACACACATACGATAATAGTGAGAGTGATTAATTTATTATCAAAATGATATCTGTTTTAAAAATTACAAAAAGTCACTTGTTTTTTTTAAGTGTTTTTTTATTATTTTCACTAATATATTCACTGCATTATAATTATTATATATATATAAAAATTATATGATTAAATGAATATTATAACAAGACAAAAAATTGATGACGACGTAGATATTATTTCGTTTTTTAATTTTTTTTTTTTTTCAAATAATAGAAAATAAATAAATATTTTTTTAAATTAAATTTAAAATTTTTTTTTTTTTTTTTTTTTTTTTTTTTTTTTTTTTTTAATTTATTGACCTGGTGTTGATTTTCTTATATATTTTTAATTTCACAGTAGACGACTACACACAACAATATAAATATATTTTATAGTATTATTTGTAATAGTATATTGAAATAATAATGAATGTTAATTTAAATTCGAGTAATAGTTCAGTGTTAAATGGTAGTGGTAGTGGATTTCAATCATCAACAAGTTCAATTAATAATGGTGTTGGTAATATATCATCAATACAACAACAACAGCAACAACAACAGCAGCAACAGCAACATCTACAACAACAAATACCACAACAACAATATATAAATAAAGGATCAGAAATATTAGTACCTGTTGTATTATGGTGTGGTTCACCATCACATTGGATAACATCCATTTTGATAACACCCGATAAAAAAACAATTATAACTGGTTCACAATCTGGTCACCTTGCAATAACTTCGATTTCATTAGATCAAGTATGTAGTAACAACAATATAATACCATATATAAAACAAACACATTATACTAACATAATCAAACGATAATTCTTCAAAAGGGAAAAGAAAATCAATTTACACCAAAAATATTAGCTATTGGACATGAACATCCAATTACATGTTTAGCATTGGGAGAATTTGAAAGAAAGGAAGTAGTTATATCAGCTTCATCAGATGGGAGCATGGCTGTGTGGAATATAATGGATGGACTTTGTTTACTATCGACAGTGTCACACTTTTTATCATGTTCACCAAGTCAAATGGTATCACTTCCAAATAGAAAACAAATTGCAGTATGTGGTAAAGGATCAAATTATATATACATTGTTGATATACATTCACTACGTATAGTATCAACTATCAATGATCATATGAATTGGGTAACAAGTTTATTTTCATGTACAATGCAAGATTCAACATCAATGTTATTAAGTGGTGGTCTTGATGGAATAATTAGATTTTGGTTATTAAAACCTGGGGATCAAGACATGGCATTACAAGTAATTGATTCACGTCAAAATTATAGTGATGATTCAGATGCTGATGGTAATGGTGGATATACATTAGATGATTCACCAATTTCAATAAAGTTTTCACCAAATGGTAAATCATTATTGGTAGTTAGTAAGAATAATTGGTCAATATTTACAACACAGAATTCCCGATTACTATATTCAATTCGTTGTCCATGTACAACATTACAAGAGAAACAATCTGGAATACCAACTAGTGGTGGTTGGTTTGGTGGTAGTTTTATTGATAATTCGTTGGTATTGGTTTGGAATAAAGAAGGTAGAGCATTCTTATATCGTATTGATCAATCAGATTTGAAATCATTTTCATTGGGTGATCCAATTCCAATTGAAGGTTCATCACCATGTATTTTATCGAGTTCATTATCAAAATCATATGGTTCTTCATTATCTTCTTCAAATTCAAATATATTATTAAATCAATCCTCTACAAATATAAATGGTGTTGGTGTTGGTTATAAAAACGTTCAACCAGATTACAGTACAATTAATTTTAGTTTTCAATCAGGTGTACCAACTCCACAATTAATTTTAAACTTTTCAGTAAATGATCAACCATCATCGTCATCATCATCAAGTAAAGATAATACAGGTACCAATAATAACAGTGGAACTACAAATATTAATAATCCATTAATGAAAATTGGAGCAGCTATGTGCTGGGGTAATATATTTATGATTGGTGATACATTTGGACATATTAAAATATGGGTTATACCAGTTAATAGTGATCAATTACAACCTCCACAATTACAACAACCACCATTACAAGGAGCAACACCATTTAAAAGAATATTAAGAGAACCAAATTTACAAGGTAGCATATCAGATGGTTGGAAAAGTTATGAAAATTCAGGTAAATCAAGTAAACGATCAAATCAAAGTAGAGTTACAGCATCATTGTTATTGGATGATTCAATGGTTTTAATTAGAGGGTATGAAGATGGTAGTATTAGTACAAGTAAATTACCAACAGATTTATTCACAAAGTTTTACAACAACTCTCATAATAGTCGTGTCAACTATTTAATGTCATCACATCCAGGTACACTAAGAAGATTACTATTTTCGGCATCAAATGATTGTACTATCAAAGTGTGGGATTTATCAACATTTAAACTACTCCATACATTTTCTCATCATACTGGTCCTGTTTACTCTATATTTTCATTACCTCAATCACGTAGAAATACATTTATATCCATTAGTGAAGATAAAACCATTGGAATGTACTCAATGGAAGATTTATCTTGTAAACATATGTTTGGTGTACATTCATCATCAATTTCAAAAGTACATTGGAAAAATGAACAAGGTTATCTAATGGTTGAAACAATTGATGGATCAGTTTCAATTTGGGAAATGGGATCAGGTGAATTGGAAGGTGTTGTTTATGGTCAAATTGCAAAAGACATATTAGACAATTCAGAATTACTTTCAAATAATTGGAAACAACAAGAATCAAAAATACATCATTCTTCACAACAACATTTTCCAACTAGATCTTTGGTTTACACTCATAAAAATGATCCACCAATTCAAACTTTATTTTTAAATATTAAATCAATATCTGATGAAATATCAATAATTTCACAAAAAAATAATAACATTAATAATAATAACACCAACAACAACAACAACAACAATAAAAATAATAACAATAATATCAATGGTAATAATGGAAATATAAATGGTAATAGTATGAATGGTGGTAATAATGGACCAACATCATCTATTATTCAAAAAGATTTAAATCAATTAGTATCAATATTTTCATATTTAATACCATGGGGTATGGATAGAAATTTAGATCCATTATTTATGAAAGATTTTCAATTGAGACCACCTCAACCAGATTTCTCATTTGGTTTATTAGGTCATGGTGGTAATATGTCATTTTTAACACCAGCTGTATCAGGCGCAGCAGGTAAAGTCCAAATATCAGAAACATTAACAGCTCAAATTACATTGTCAGCTGTATCACTTGGTAGAACTATATTGAAAATTGGTGGTATGGAAAATATTGTTAGTCAATTAACTACATTTTATTGTACAACATTACCAGATGGACTTCAAGGTTATGTATATCCAGATTTTTCATATTTGGCACAATACTGTCAAGATAGTAGCGATGATGTAATGATTAGTGCTCGTTCAATATTTAAAACATCAATTGAAAGAATGCCAGCTAATCAATTTAAACAATTGGTAAATTCATTTTGTAGTGTGTTAAATGCAGATTGTCTTGGTCCATTTGAAAGAGCACGTTCAATTATTGTTTTGGCAATCATTGCATCGAATAGACCAAATTCTGATTTCAATGGTGCATTTAGTTCTCGTGTTGGTATTGAATTATTGAAAATGATTTATAAAGGTACTGGTAATCTAACGATTATAGCAGTTGAGTTGATTGGAAAAGGATTTTCAATTTGGAAAGACTCAATTAAAGATTTGCCAGGTCTATTGAAATGTTTATTTACTTTGACAATGCAATCTGATCCATTGGCAACAACTTCAAAAACATCATTACTATTAATTGGTTCTGTTGATCCAAAAACATTTATTCAAGTTATTGGTGATGAAATTTCAAATGAATCAACTGGTACAACTTGTAGAGTACATGGTATTGTATTGATTGGGTCATTGATAAAGAAAGATCCTGATTGTGTATTACCATTTTTACCAAGAGTAATAGATTCAATTATTAAATCATTGGATCCTCATACACCATTATTAAGAGAAGCTTGTATTCGCCAAACAACCGCTGTACTTCATTTAATGGTTAATAAATATCCAATGGTTAGTTTTCATCATGATACACAACGTTTGGTATTGGGTACATTGGATGGTTTAATTGTTATTTATGATTTGAAAACTGCTACTCGTTGGCATCGTTTTGAATCTTTTAAAAACTCATTTATTTCCGCTGTTACATTTAACGAAAATGGTAAAATTCTTGCATGTTTCTCTTCAAAAGATAAAGAAATTAAAATTTGGCAAGCAAATTCAAGCTTTTTTGGCTTTATAAATTCTCAATTCACTTGTATTCGTACAGTTTCAACCACTCCATCTGAAAAATCAACTGGTTTTATTTCACCAACTATAACTTCATTAAATAACAACAATAATAATGTAAAACCAAATGATAACAATAATAATAATAATGTAAATAATAATAATGTTCCAAAAATAGAAAGTGTTAAATTATTTTGGTCAAATTCAAACTCATTGGTTTTAACAAATGATAATAATACAATTACTTTAAATATTCCATTATCTTAAGAGTAATAATAAATCTAATACTACCGCCACTATAAATTTATTTTATTTAAATTTGAGGTTTTATCTATTTTTATCTATTTATTTCAAGTATTTTTGGAACAGATTGATTAAAGCTTATTTTAACCGCATAAAACTTTTTGAAAAAAAGTATAATTACTAATACACAAACGTGCACGCAGCAGAAATTATTTTTTTTAATATTTGTATTTATAGATTGGTGTTATAATGGTTTTTTTTTTTTTTTTTTTAAAAAAAAAATAAAATGATTTTTAATTTATTGACAAGGGTTTGGATTTTGTCGTTCATAAAAAAAACGATAAAATTATTTTTTTATTATAAAATTAATATTGATATCAAGATTGTAAATGAGATTATTTTATCAGAGAATTCATTAAATTTTTTTTGGCAATGGGTTGTTTAGTTATTTAAAATGAAAAGGGGTACCCATTTAATGTATTAATATAATATAATATGTCATGAAAAGTAGCCCTAATCATCTAATCAAATCTAATTTTAGCATATGATTTTCTGATTTTTTTTTTTTTCAAAAAAAAATAAAAAAAAAAATCAAAAAGTAAAAAGCCTCCGCCATTGTAAAAATCAAAAAATTTAATAATTTATAGTATAACTACCCCGCTACTTTTCACAACCACTAACATAAATATTTATATAAAATTTATATTCATTGTGTTTTTATATAAATTATATTTGTATGTGTGTGTGGTTTACGTTTTTATATTTTTTATATTGTGTATGTTTTTTTTGATTTTTCACAAATTTGTAAAAATAGTAGATTTAAATTTTATTTATATATTTAATTAATTATTATTGTTTATTTTGTTGTACATTATTTAAATGTATATTATTATATATATTAAATCTAAATTATAATTTTTTTTTTTTTTGTTTAATTCATTTATTTATTATTTAATTATTTATTAACATTCATTAATAAATAATAATCTGTTTCCACAAACACCCAAATTGACACAAAAAAAAATTGATAATGATAA
>JACAFY010019693.1:0-12321 GCA_015252635.1 Dictyostelium capitatum | reverse complement strand
GTACTACTATGTTCCCAGGTATTGCTGATCGTATGAACAAAGCATTAACTGCACTCGCACCATCAACAATGAAAATTAAAATCATTGCTCCACCAGAACGTAAATACTCTGTCTGGATTGGTGGATCTATCTTAGCTTCATTATCAACTTTCCAACAAATGTGGAGCTCAAAAGAAGAATATGATGAATCTGGTCCATCAATTGTTCACAGAAAATGTTTCTAAATTAGCACTTTACATAGTGTTTGTAACGCTGCTTTTATAAACAAAAAAAATTGTATTTAATAAATCATATATATATAACATTTTTTTTAAAATGTTGATTTTATCCATTTTAAATTCACATACTGTGTATTTTTTATTTTTCTAACTTTCTTATCAACATTGTTTTCAAAAAACATAATACTTTTTTTGGAATTAATAGATGTCACTTTTTTTTTTTATTATTTTAGAATTTATTTTGCCCACCATATATATATAATTCAACTAAGAATGAAAGATATAACACATTATATACAATATTTAATAATTAAAATTTTGGTTGATTACTTATTAACAAAAAATAATGGAAAAAGAAAACAATATAATCTAAAATATAATAAAATTAGTTTTTGTGAAAATAATAAAGAGCTAATTAAATATTGCTGTATATCAAAAAGATGGTTAAAAACAATAACTACAATGATTTCAAATCATATTATCAATAATTGTTTATTAGAGAATTTGAATTTGATATTGGAAATTATAAAAAAGATTCAGTATTTTATAAAATTATGTTTGAAGAACCTCATTATGTTGATAATCATTTATTTGATATAAATTTTAAAATTGGGAGACCAATATTCATTTATTTTTGGGAACCTTATTATTATTAATATATCAAATTTACAAATAAGCTTTAGAGAAATGGTTAAATATAAAATTAATTCAAAATATTCAATTATTCAAATAAACCAACAATTTATAATTGATTATTTTTCAAAACGTTTAATTAAAAAAGTTGAATATAATAATGTTGAAAATATAAAGTATTCATATTATGGTAAATATGAACAAGTAACATGTATAGTTTCACATAAAATACCAATTTCACAAATTATATTATTAGATAAAATATCTGATAACATTAAATTAGAATTAAGATTTAATGATAGTATGATTGAATCTAGTAAATTTGATCATACTTCAATATTAAATAATGGCGTTATCCCTATTATTAAGAATATTGATTTTCTTAATCACAAAAGTAGTAATGGATATAATTTAGATATTTTTAAATATTTAAAACCAAAAACATTAAAAATCGATTTAAATTAATCAGATTCAAATTTAGAATATGTATTTCAAAATTGTAATCAATTGGAATCATTAAAAGTAGAAAGTGATATGGAACCTATTCAAATACGTTTAATTAATACATTATTACCAAACTTGAAAACATTTCAATTTCATTTTAATATTCATGCTATTAAAAATAAATTCAATGGGGGTGTATTTAATAATAATTTTGATTGTAGATGTAATAAAAATTTTAAATATACCAAAGATTTATCAATTGAATGGTATTATATGGTTAATGAGTTATCAACAAACAAAACAATTAAAAATTTATAATTACACCAACACGAAAACCAATCAAATCATGTTTTCACAAATTTGAAAATTTAAAAAACAACCAAACAATTTCAATGGATTTAAAACCATACTTGAATCAAATGATACAATTGAATATTTAAAAATTACTTTAGATTATTTGAATATGGATTCACTAGTTGGTCTAACTAAAAATCAATCAATTAAAATATTAACACTAAAAGATTATTCATATAATGAATATTTCTTTAATAACCCCTCAAATGAAATTAATGATGAAAATTATTCAACTTTGGAATTTTTATTCTCAACTGTTTTAAATAAATCCAACTTGAATTCTAATATCAATATAAAATCATTAAAAGTATCAGGCGAATCTCCTTATATTAAGAGAAAGGAATTTTTCAATTTTAAATATATTTCATTAATTTTATCACTTTTAATTAAATATCCAAAACAAACAATTCAACTTCCAATTGATATACAGGAAAATTTCAACGATTTAATTATCTTTTTATCAAATATTGGTATTTCAACAATTAAAGAAATAACATTTGTTTTAAATACTAATGATTATAAACCTACAACTTTTCATGATAACATATCAAAATTAAAAAAACTAATATTCATTATAAAAATTATTAGTAATCCTATAATTAAATTTAAATGTAAAAAATTTAAATATTTTTCTGTTGATTCTTATAATAAATTTTTTTAATTATAATCTTGTTTTTAATTTTAATTTCAGTATTTTACAATAAATAAAAAAAGTTTTTATTAATTTTTTAGTTTGTCTTAAGAAAGAGATAATTAATCACAATTATAATTAATTTGGAGCAGATGGATAATTAAACCATTGAAATCTTTTAGCTTGACCACTACCGGGATTTGGATAAGGTATTGCATCAACTGATGGTGTTGGTAATGTTGTATTGTTATTAATGTTATTTAAAGGAATTTCAGAATTACTGTTATTATTTATAGATTGTTGTTGATTGTTGATACCAAAACTATTCGATTGATTTTCAAATTTTAATTGAGTAGGTGGTTTTGGTGTATATTGATGAAATTGAGGTGGTTTAACTATATTTTCAATGGTTTGATGAGTATTTGTAGTATCTGACATTTTCTTTAGTGCTTCTGCAATATTCAATGGACCATTAACTGCTTTTGAAGAGACAATATTTGTCCAAACATCTTTTAACAATTCCATATGAGTAAAATCATAACTAGTATAAGCATGTACTCTAACCAATAACATTGCTTCCTGTTTAGGTGCTAAAATTGAACTAAGAGAGGCCAATGTATCCAACATTAAATTTCTATGTAGTATAAAATTCTTTTTTAAACTTTCCAATTTTCCAGCAAAATCCAATAATTGACTAATTTCCAATGGTGAATTATTATTTTGTGGTGATTGTGAATTGACATTATATGGTTGAGCAGGAATATCACCAATTACCAATGGGTTATTTGGTAATACCAATATCTTTGTATAGTAAAACTTTTTAATATCTAAATCTAATTCTTGACGTTCTTGAATTAATGCAGCATCAATTTTACCATGTTGAACTCTTAATGCTTCCAATTTCAATGATTGATCAGGTGTTATTTCAGCTTCATTTTTAAATAATGAAAACCAAGAATCAGAAGCAGGTCCAGCAATACAATTTAAAAACATTTTATCAGATTTTGGAATGTATCCCATTGCAGCTAATTTAGATTGAGTATATGGATGAACAATCTTTTCAACTTCTCTCTCAACAATTGAATATCTTTTTGCAATTGCGCAATGATAAAGATGTAAAAGATATATCAATGTTCTATCATCATTCTTTTTCAATGCTTGGGTTAATTGATTGATAATTTGTTTGCCTTCCATAACCATTGTAATTAATTCTGGTTCTGGTCTCATTACTTCAACACCACCTGTTTCTTTCAATGTTTCATTCTCTTTCTTTAATTGATGATTTTCAAATGTTAATGATGCCATTTTACTTTCAATCTCTTTAATGTATTCTTTTCTTCTTTGTCTATAATTTCTACTGGCTAAATTTTGATTAATTCTATTTACCGATTTCTTTTTATCATCATCTTCAAAAAATTCAAATCCGCCCATATTATCTGATGATAAATTTGGTAAATTAAATGATGTTGATGTTGTTGGAATTTCATTTTGTTGTGGTATTTGATCGGTTTGTTTCTTTTGTTTATTTGATTGTTTTGGTTGTTTTGGAACTGCTGGTTGTTTTGGTTGTTTTGGTTGTTTACCATTTTTTGTCGCTTTTTTACCATTGCCATTGTTACTACTATTATCAACTGCACCTGTTAAATCATCTAAATGCGGTGTACTACTATTAAATCCAACATGTTGTGTATTGTTTGGTTGAGTTTGACCTTTGGCAATTTGTGAATATGTTGGTTTAATTGATGATAAAATTTGTTGATCTAAAATTGGTGTATTAAGGAATTGAGTTGATGTCGTATTTGGTGAGGATGATGGTGTTGAATCATGATTTAATATACTATTCATTAATGATTGTGCTTGTAAAAATGCTTGTTGTTGTAATGGTATACTACCACTTGTTTGAATTGATTGAGGTTGAGATCGTTGTTGTGCTGCTTGTTGTTGTTGTTGTTGTTGTTGTTGTTGTTGTAATTGTTGTTGTTGTTGTTGTTGTTGATTATGAATTTGTTGAGCATTTTGAACTTGTTGTTGAATTTGTTGTTGATATTGTTGTTGTGCATGTAATTGTTGTTTAATTTGTTGATCTTGTTTATTTTGAGCATGTTGTTGTTGTGCTTGTTGTTGAAAATGTTGCTGTTGAGCTTGTTGTAATGCTTGATGTTGAAATTGTTCTTGTTGTGCTTGTAATTGTTGTTGTTGTTGATGTTGTTGTTGAAATTGTTGAACTTGTAATTGTAATTGAATTTGTTGTTGAATTGATGTTGCATCATTACCATTATTATTGTTATTACCATTACTATTATTACCATTACCATTATTAAAACTAAGTGTAACAGGTTGTTGTGGTGATAAATCTTGAGGTGGTGAAGGTGTTGTATATGGTTGTTGATATTGTTGTTGATATTGTTGTTGTCTTTGTTGATATTGTTGTTGTTGTAATTGTTGATATGTTTGTAATTGTTGTTGAATTTGACTTTGTTGATTTTGTTGTTGTTGTTGTAATAATGCAAGTTGTTCTCTAATTTGTGGATTATTGTCAAGACCTGTTATCATTACTCCATTGTTATTACCACTGCTATTGCCACCACCATTATTGGTGTTTGTATTTGCTAATATACCAATACCACCATTTAAAGTTGTACCGTTTGGTAACAAATTTTGAAAACTCCAGCCAACTGGTATACCGCTTGCACTAACACCATCATTTTGTTGTTGTTGTTGTATTTGTTGTGATGTACTTAATAACCAAATATCTTGATCAGGTGCAGGTATTAATTGTGAAAAGAAATTTTCAAATTCTTCCATTTATTATTTAATTTTATATATGTATATAAATTACTTTGAAAACTATTATTATTATTATTATTTATTATTTATTATTAATTATTTTATTTTTATATTATTTATATATAGACACATATGTTTTTTGTTTTTATATAATTAATAATTTACTTATAAAATATATTAAAATAATATGAGATATTTAATTTTTAAAAAAAACACACTATGAAATTTAAAAAAAACAAATAATTGCTATTTATGAGTGTCGTTGTTATAAAAATATCTAATAGTAGTTTATTGAGCAAATAGTTTGAATGAAATGAATCAAATTTATAAAATTAAAAAGGATAATGACAAATGCTTTTGCTGTTGGAGACAAACACTACTTTTTTTCGTTTTGTGTTGTTTGTTACTATGACAATAAAAATTTAATTAAAAAAAAAAAAAAAAAAAAAAAAAAAAATCAAAAAAAAAAAAAAAAATTATTTTTAAATTAATTTTTTTTGAAAAATATCGTCTACGCATAAATGTGTATTATGAACAATATCAACTGATAAGCCGAGAATAAAAATCAGTTGCGCCATATGTATCTACATTTTGTTTTTTTTATATTTAATTATCATCTGCCATTGTGTAACAAAACAAGTACCGGCTACCATTTCAAAATACCGATTCATTTATTAGGGGTTTTATCTTTTAAAAATTTATTTAATAATATGGTACCCTAAAATTATACAAACACCCCTCTTAATTCCTTCTCCTTAAACCATCATTTCAAACTTCTTTAAAGTGGTACTATTGTATTCAATAGTATTAAGTACGGTATTATTTTATATTGTATTGGTTAATACTTGTAAATTAAAAGATATATAAGTATTGGTTCAAGAAAAAAAATTCAATGTGTTTTTATTTATACAATTAATTTACCAGTCCTTTTCCAATTATCTATAAATGGTTTTACAACTTGAACAAAATCAATGTTTGTAAAGTTATGTGGATGATCAGATTTATTATTGTGTGGTACTATTATAATGTTTGGATGATTTTCGTTGATATAATTTGCACCAGTTGCCAATTTAGAGATTAGATGGTCTTCTTTTTTAACAAAATTTAAAATTTGATAAGAATGGGTAGCAGTATCACTATTAGTTTGTATTGAAGGAGGAATTAAAAAGCAACCAGGTGCTAATAACACAATTGATAGTCTTGGTAGTAAATGAGGGCAATATTGCACTATTAATTTAATACTATTACAAATGAATGTACCACCATCAGATGCACCCAATTGTAAGAACTCTTTGTCAGGATTATCAGTTAGATAATCAATCCATTGTTGTGCTATTAGAATTGATGTTTTTGAATATTCTAAACCACTATTTATAGTTAAATGTCTAACTACATCCATTAAAAATCCAATTGAATCTCCATTTGCAGGTGAATAATTATCATTTGAAATTTGATATGATGGTAAATAAACACAATGTAAATCATTACCTTCAATCATTGAATCTGATAATTTTGAAGCATCAGTACCCGCCCATCCAATTGTATTACCCATACCATTAACATAACCAATGTGACCTCTGCTATGATCATTTCCATATTTTTCACCTAAACTATAATATTGTGTTGGTTGTGTTGTTTTATTTCTTTTAAATCTACCAGTAAATTCAATTTTAATTAATGAATTATCATCCTCATCCATTACTAATAAACCACATCTATGTAATGATCTTGTAGTTATAATTAAATCATCAAAAAAATGATCTCTTCCATAATAAATTCCTGTTATTCTTGAATCTTTCTTTTTTGATAATTCCCAATAAACTCCTTCTGCTTTATTTCTTTGTTCAATTGTTAAATTATCATAAATTTGTTTTAATTGTTCATATGTGTATTTATTATCGTATTTATTTGGTTCAATACAAAGATATGTAAAAGTTTTATTTACAAATGTACTTGATACAGTTGCAAACGAATATGCAATACTTTGTTTTAAAACTTGCATAATAATACTATTATTATTTTTTTTTTTAATGTGTGTGAGTGTTATGAGAGAATAAATTAATTTTTAAAAAAAAAAACTAAAAATCAAAGTAAATTCTTTGAATATTAAAAATTGAGAAAATATAAAGTTTATTTGCTTTTACATGTTTATCTATCTACACCATTAACTTTAAAACATTTAATTGATGGTAATTCAGATTTAATTAAAGGTATTTGATCTGGGATATTATTATTTGTTACCAAATAAAGACTTGTTAAACTTTTTGGAAATATATTTAAAAATGATGGTGCTTTATGTGGTGTAGTTAAAGTAAAATGTAAATCTGTTACACTTGATGGAATTGATGTTGGTGTAATAAATGATGACATTTCGATACCACGGCTTAAATTTGCTTTAATAACAAGTTTTGTAATTGACTCTGGTAAACAATTTTCTTTCAATGATATACCAACCCCTCTTGGTGAAATATTCAATAATAAATCCAACACTCCAAATGGTATTACACCTTTTTCAATTTTTCCACCTCTAAATCCATCAACAATTAAGTTTAATTTTCTTACTGTTTCCGGAATTATTGGTATTTTTGAATTTAGATAATACGCTTCATCATAATGAGTTGTTAGGTCAGTTACAGATGATGGTATAAATGAAGATAAAATTGATTTTGGTATTGTTCTATTTGTTAATTTGCAAAGAGATATACAAGATAAATCCAATTTAATTACGGATAATGGTATTTTAATATCATAGAATTGATATTGATCAATTGCACTATTAAATGATAATGATGTTATATTATTTGGTATTACATTATCAATATATGGATCCTTTAATATTACATTTGAAATAGTATTAACTGATGATGGTAATTCTGATACAATTATAGCATTTGACCCAAAAATACAAAAATTTATAATCTCTACACCATTTGGAATGATATCACAATTTGTAATTCCAGTATTATATTGTCCAAAATCTAATTCTTTTAATACACCCCATTCTGGTATATCACCTTTTACCAATTGAGGTGTTTGAATACCATAATTAAATTTAGAATACTTTAATTTTGTTATATATTCTTTTTCACCATATAATCTTAATGATTCTGGATCTTTAAATTCTTTATATTCATTATTTCTATACAACTCTAAAAAACCAAATATTATTTTATTTAAATATAAATTCCTCCATATATAAAAAAAAATTGTATCATTGGTATCCATTGTTTGATTATTATAAAAAATAAAAAAAATTCAAAAGAAAAAGTTTATTGTTTTTTTTTTATTTTAAATCATCCAAAATATCTAGATATGACGTCACCAATAAAGTAAAAAAAAGAGAATAAAATAATATATTTTAATATTATTTATTGTTTTTTTTATTTATTACTTGTTTTTGAACTATTATTATTATTATTATTATTTGTTTTTTTTTTTTGTTTTTTTTTTTTTAAAAAATGATGATGAAGAAAGATAATGTTACACAAACACTAATACACTACTACTAATACAACTACATTTATTCTCTGTATTGAATGGTTGCAGTATTATTTTTACCTTTTTTAAATTGAGAACCAATTAATTTTGGATCATCTCTTACAGCAGTAAAAGTTAATTGTACATCAGAACCTTTTGGACGTGCATTATTGTAAGTGATATTCTTTGTGAATTGAACTGAAAGTTTAACACCAGTTAATTTGAAAACTTGTTGAACTATAACAGTTGTAATTTCTGATACAGCTTCATAACCATTACAACCAAGATCCAATACGAAATCTCTTTGTGGTGCTTTACAATGTAATACTAAATAAGTATCAATTAATGGACTAATTGAAATACAATGAATATCAACTAATGGAGTACCAAATTTCTTTTGTTTTAAATTACGTGGTTCAAATTTATAAACATTTGCATTTGTAACTACAATACCACGTTTTTGAACAACACCTTTTGGATTAACTTTATTTACATAATCTGCAAATAAAACTTCAGTATCACCATATGATGAAAATAGATGTTGCATAGCGATAATGTATTTTTGTTGATTTGGATTTGAAGTTTTTTCAAGATAATCAGCATCGAAATGACGTTTGAAATCCCATTTCTTTTTACCAGTGAAAATATCAAATGCCATTACTTTTTGTCTCATATGAGCTTGACCAGCACCCAATGAAAGTACCATCTTTTCAGCTCTCCAACAATTATGAATTTTATGAGTTAATTCAACAGCTTTATTCAAAATTGAAGGATGTCTTGGCCAACCAATATAACGACCCCATTGTGGATCACGTGATACATCTTTAAATGCTTTATGTAAATCTCTAAACCATTTCTTGTAACGATAAGTACGATAGAATAATTGAATTTTAATTGCGGCTTTACGTTGATTCCATTTTGAACGTGCTTTATATCCACGCCATGTTTTTTGAATTAATGTAACAATTCTTGGTAATTCCAATTCTCTTTTTTCTTCAAAGTAGAATAATGTAGTTGGATTCTTTATGAATAATTTAGTTTTACCCATACGGAATTCTTCTTTTGAAATGTTATGAGCTGCAAGTATTGCTTCAGTTGCTTGTTTTGGTGTACCTGAAAATGATGGCCATGTTGATTTTGCTAACATCTTATAACGTGTAAAGAAACGTTCATATGTTTGACGATTTGCAAAACCTGCTCTACGAACACGTACATTTTCAAGTAAACCTAAATAACGTATTTGATGTCTAACTCTTTCTTCATCGATTACACCAGCTCTTTTTTCATCATTGGTTTTAATACATCTTACATAATGTGGTGAACATGCAAGTAATGTTGTAATTAATGCATTCATTGCAGTTCTAAATTGTGAACCTGCAGTTTCTGGTCTTTTCTTTGAATCTTCTGGACGAGTTGGTGGGAATAATGTTTGAACTAATGGATCTGATGAACCTTGAATACATGATATTAAATCACCAAATAACATATCTTTATTCTTATCAAGGAAACCTCTAACATCATATGTTACATCACCAGCATAATGTTTTAAACGGAAACAATTTTCACCAATTGAACGATCTTTTGAAATTGCATATGATTGAAAATGTGGATTCTTTTCAAATTGTTTACAAATTGATTCTAAAAATGTTCCATCAGTTGATTTTGCAATTAAACATGCTTCATCCAATAATGAAATTAAACCAATTGGTTTCTTTTCAATTAGATCACAAATTACTTTATTATTGAAATATTCAATATTTTTCCATTCAATACCTTCACGAATATATTCTTCTTGTTCACTTTTCAATGTTAATTCAATGAATAATTGTTGAAGTTTTTCATTACAGAAATTGATATTCAATTGTTCAAATGAATTATTTTGATCAAATACTTCAAATCCATAAATATCCAAAATACCAATTACTGGTCCTTTTTCAGTTGTACAATTGATAATTGTATTAATTTTTGAAACTAACCATTGGAATAACTTTTCATATAATGCTTTTGCAAGTGCATCTCTTGTATATGCTGCTTGATTTGTATCCATTGGTACTGAAATAACTGAACAACGTTTACCAACACCAGTACTAATTGAACGATAACATAATGACATTGATAATGTTTGTGGATCAGTTTTTAAACAACTTGCTGCTGCTGCTAATGATTTTGGTTCACTAACTCTAACTGTTGTTGTACCGGTTTTTTGTTCTGCTGTTTCAACAAAAGTAATATTACCAATATGAAGAATTGCTGCTAATACTCTCCAAATTGAATTTTGATCTGGTTCTTTCAATCCTAATGTATTCATTGCTTTAACAATTACTTTAAAATCACCACTATCATCAATTGTTGGTACATCAAAACATCCACTCTTTTTAAGATATTCATATGATGATGGTGTTGATGTTAATCCAAGTTCAGCTAAAATAGTTTATATATATATATGTGTTAATATCAATTGTGGTGTGTATATATATGTTATATTGTGTTGTTTTTAATGTGTTATTATTTTACATACCTAATTTTGGTTGTGATAAACCTTTTAACATTTGATAGAATACATGGAAACATCTTTCACCTGGTTGTCTACCAACTACTCTTGATTTTTCAAGGAGATAATTTGTAATTTTACCACCAATTGGGGTACCAACTGCGTTAAATTGCATTTCCATATATTTACCAAAACGTGATGAATTATCATTACGTAATGTTTTTGCATTACCAAATGCTTCTAATAATGGATTTGATTCTAATAACATTTTTGAAACTCTTTCACCTTCATTAGTTTTACTACTAACATGAGTAATAAATTGCATAATCTTTTTACTTGCTTCAGTTTTACCTGCACCTGATTCACCTGAAATAATAATACATTGTTTTTCTTGATTTTGTTTCATTGAACGATATGCATCATTTGCAAGTGCGTAACTAATATTTTTTTAAAATTTTAGTATGGACAAACGTTAAAGCAAACATTAACAAAGAGAATAAAAAAACAAATCAATAAACAGTGAAAGAGATATCAAAGCACAATGCAAAATTGGAGAAAGAAATAAAAAAAAAAAAAAAAACAAAAAAAAAAAAAAAAAAAAAAAACCATCAAAACAAAAACAAACCAAAACCAAAAATTGTCAAAAAAAAAAAAAAAAAAAAAAAAAAAAAAAAAAACTTACATATGTGGAGGCATTTCATAGTGATATCTTCCATTATATGCTTTGATATCACTTTCATTGTAAATGTTTAATGATTTGAATGGATTGCTGCTGATTACAACATTGCCTATATATGTATAGATGTTGTCTTGCTTGTGTCTTAATGTTAAATTCTCTAAAAATGCATTTTCAGTGATTTGATTTAACAATACAAAATCAGGTACACCTTCACTTTTTGATTTTGGTATCATTGTTTATTGTGTTTTGTTTGTTATTGTTATGAAATGATTATAATTACAGTTTAATAAATAAATAAATAAATAAATAAATATGTTATATATATAAATACGAATATGATGATTTTTAAGATATTTTTTTTTTAAAAGATAAAATTTTAAAATTAAAAAAATGATGGATGTGTGTGATTTGTTTTTTGGTTTTTTTAAAATAAATAAATAATAATATACAATTACAAAATAATGGTGATTATGATGATTGGTAATAAATAAATAATAAATAAATAAATAAAAAACCACACAAAAATAAAAATAAAAAAAATTTATTATTTTAAAAAAAATAACTTTTTTTTTTTTATTTTTTTTATTTTTATATAATTGTTGTTTTT
>JACAFY010019683.1:0-11887 GCA_015252635.1 Dictyostelium capitatum | reverse complement strand
GTTTAAATTTATTTGTGACCTTTAATTTTTTTTTGTAAATTTTTTTTGTTTTTTTAAAATTTAATTTTTAAAAAATTTTTTTTTTTTTTTTTTTTTTTTTATTTTTTTTTTTCATGAATTTTTTTTCAAATTTCTAAAAATATAGCAAACAACACAAACAAAACATATTAAATAATCATGGTAAGCATAATATCTAGATAGTGTTAATCTTATATATACCTAAATATAATATTAATTTAGGAGTTTTTGTTAACAGTCTGACGAAAAAACCCAATTAATTGAAGCATTTTATAATTTTGATGAAGATTATGATGGATTTATTAGTGTAGAAGAATTTAGAGGTATTATTAGAGATGGTTTACCAATGACAGAAGCAGAAGTATGTATATTAATATACCACCAATGGGATATATGGTTATCAGTCATATTCAGTTTAAAATTATATATAAATATTCACACTGTATCGTTCGTTTATTACATATATAGATTACTGAATTTTTTGAAGCAGCAGATCCAAGTAATACTGGTTTCATTGATTATAAAGCATTTGCACAAATGTTATATTCAGTTGATGAATCTTAAATCATATCAAATATATCAAAATTAATATATAATAATAATAATAACAACAAACAACAATGCTACAACATACAAAACTTATTTATAAAATGTAATATATAATACACTCAATATACAGTAAACTTTTTTTTATTTGTAAAAATATTTAAACATGCCATAGATGCGATATGCGTGTGTGTGTGTATAGAATTAATTATTTATTTGAATTTATTTATTTTTTTTTATCCCAATGTGTATGTGTGTGTATGTGCGTTTTTTTTATTTGTTCATACATAAAATGTATTTTTATATCCAAATTACAAATATTATTATTTGATTATATACAATTTAATAAAAAAGTAAATAATTGTCATATTATATTCATTATTATTTTTTAATTATTATTTTAACAAAAATATTATAACCACTTCATACCCATAAAACAACATTTTATTACTATTTATTTCTACTATCTCACGAACAACTATTTAAATAATTTTTTTTTTTTATTTTTTTTTTTGTTTCATTGTATTATTAAAAAAAAAAATAAAAAAAAAATAATATTTAGTAGATTAGAATCAATTAATGTACAATAAATAACAACACAATATTATTTAATAAAACTAAAAAAATGACAATTAATTTAATATCATTTATAAAAAAAAATATATTTGGTATAATTATATTATTTGCAATTGTATTTCATATTACACTAATTCATAAATATTCAACAATTAGTTTAATTGGTAACAATGGTGATAATAACGAACATCAACAAGAATTAAAACCACATCAACAACCTCAAAATATACAACATAATATTCAACATGAAATTCACCAAAAACCACATTCACAACAACAACAATTACATCAACAATTACAACAAGCTACATCACTAAAACAAAATAAACAATTTTTATATACAAAACAAAAAGAGAAATTATTGAAATTTATCGATGATAAACAAATTAATTTCGGTACAAGTGGTAATGACAATGGCGGTAATGGTGAACAACATATTTATAATGATGGATTTTCAATTGGTGAATTGGATGAAATATCATCATGGAGTCCACATGATATAGTCGAATTTAATAAAAAACATGGTATAACAAAATTACCATCGATTTGTTCAGAAATTAATATGGATACAATTGCCACTTGTGAAACTAAACGTAGTCATTATGAAGCAATGGTATCACCAACTCCAGTATTGGATGATAATGCAATGAATTATTCATACAAACCAAATTCAAAGTATAGAAGTAAATTTTCTTATCATCCAAAACAATATTCAGATAATCCAGTGATTACAATTTTAACAGCATTTTATAATATTGAATCTGATATATTTGAAGAATCAGCAGCAACAGTATTTGGTCAATCATTACAAAATTTTGAATGGATAATCGTAAATGATTGTTCACCAAATAAAACAATGCTTCAAGAAACATTGGGAAAGTATAGAGAATTGGCAAAATCAGATAGTAGAATAGTGATCATTGATTTAGCAAAGAATGCAAAATTACCAGGTGCTAGAAATGCAGGTGTTAAAGTTGCACGTGGTAAATATATTGTATCATTGGATCCAGATGATATGTTGGAAAATACATATTTAGAAAAAGCAGTTTGGTTCTTGGAGACTCATTCACATTATACATTGGTAAATGCATGGACTGTTGCATTTGGTCATAAAGAATACGTATGGAAACGTGGTTACCATGATGGTGATTTAAATTTAAAAGAAAATCAAATCACAGTTGCATCGGTAATGAGAACAGATGTACTTCGTGAAATTGGTGGATTTGATGCAGATTTAAAACAAGGTATGGAAGATTGGGATTTATGGATTCGTATGGCCGATAACGGACATTGGGGATATACTATGGAAGAATATCATTTTTGGTATCGTGTTTCTCCACCTGGTAAATGGGCAGCAATTGATAATCAAGAAAAATTCAATATATTTGTAGAAAATCAAAAATTGAAATATAAAAATGCATATTCAAAAGGTGTACCAAAATTATCACGTCCACCTCAAGAAAAGATGGAAGCAGTTGAAGATTATATTCCATTTGAAAATCAATTAAGAAAGTGTAGACCACGTGTACTATTATTAATACCATATATGGAAGTTGGTGGTGCAGATCAATTCAATTATAATTTTGCTGCTGGTATGGTATTAGATGGTTGGGAAGTTTCAATTGCAACTACTAAAATATCTGATAACAAATGGTTTCCACAGTTTGCTCGTATTACTCCAGATATTTTCATTATGCCACGTTTTGCAAAAACTACAGATCAATGTCGTTTCCTTGCATACTATATTAAATCTAGACAATTTGATGTTGTATACGTTAGTAATTCTGAACAAGCATATCATTATCTCTCTTATTTACGTGCAAATGCACCAGGTCCAGCATATGTAGATTACACTCATTCTGAAACACCAAAATGGAAAGATGGAGGATATGCTCGTTATAGTTTTGGAAGTGAAAAGTTATTGGATCGTTCCGTTTTTGCATCTGAACATCTTCGTCAATATTGTATTCGTCGTGGTCATAATGCAAACAAAACAGCCACTGTTTTAATTGGAATTGACAGTGAAAAGTATGTACCAATACCAGAGAATAGAGAAATTGTTAGAAAAGAATTAGGATTTCCAAATGATGTATTGGTAATTGTATTTGTCGCACGTTTGGAATCTGAAAAACAACCTGAAGTATTCGCAGAAGTATTACGTCGTGTTGATTCAATGGGATATGATTTTAGAGCAATTTCAATTGGTGGTGGTTTATTATTTAACGACTTAAATGAAACATTAACAAAGAATGGTTTATCTGAAAAAGTGGTACTACTCGGTAATATTCCAAATTCAAAAGTATCAAAATATGTATCAGCAAGTGATGTATTTTTCCTTCCATCAAAAGTTGAAGGTATTTCATTGGCAATTTACGAAGCAATGTCTCAACAAGTTTGTGCAGTTTCTGCTAAAGTAGGTGGTCAAGCAGAATTGGTTACACCAGATGTTGGATTTTTAGTTGTACCAGGTACTCCCACTGAAGTTGACGAATACACCGAGATCATTGCAGATTTAGCATCAAATTTAACATTGGCAGCTGAACTTGGTAAGCGCTCATTGGATAAAATATTAAACGGTTTTAGCGTACGTGATACTCTATTCAAAATGAAAGAAGAATTTTGTAATTCAGCAATTGTGTCACGTTATACAACTCAAATGTTTGCAAATAGTCCATTATTCTCAAAAATTGCAAACGAAGTAGCTGTATTAGGTCATGAATATGAAAGAGCAGTCGATGAATTATTACCAATGTGGAATCAATTAACAGCACTCACCAAACAATTAGCACCAGCACCTGTTGTATCTGATAAAGAAAAGAGTCAATTAAAACGTTTACTATCACCATATCCATCGTTTTCACCAGAAGAAGTATTGGAACTTTTAAATATTAGTTCATTACGTGTAGTTGAAAGTATAATGATTGAAAAACAAACATACGATAGACAGTTGAAAATTGTGTTAAAAGATTATCAACAACAATTCAACAGAAAGAATCCACGTTTTGCAGATAAATCAATTGTTCCAAATGAATTCCTTCATCAATATAATCTTGGAGTTGATAATTGGGATGATGAATTACCATATCTTTATCAACAACAAGAATATGTAGCATACATTCCAAATGCATTTGTTGGTGTTGGTGATTCTGCAACTGTATTTGATTGGGATAGAGTATTTCTCTTGAATTACAACAAAGCTTCAATGGATACTTTTACTTGGCCATTGGATGAATCTAGAATTTGTAAAGTCGAAAAGACAAAGAAATTGCTTTCATTACTCCAAAAACATTTTTCATTTGAAAACTTTTTAATTGATCAAATTCCAAAACTTTCATTGATGTTTGAAGAATTGGAACAAGATAAAGAAATTAAAATATTGGTACCATACACTCCATTTTCAAAATCGATAATGATTGATACATTGAAATTTGATGAATCAAGATTACTTTATTTTAAACCAGGTGCAGGATGGGATCCATGTAGTGTATTTTATGCAGATACAATTTTATTACCAACTCCAATTCCATCAGGTCAACCACCTCGTGAAATGTTAACTAAATTAAGAGATTACATTTACATGAAAAACGATATCCAAGTAGATTCAATAAATAGAGATGGCAAAAGAAACGTTATTATGTATGCAGCTAGAAATTCAAATTCAACAGGATTCTTACGTAGTGTTTCAAATGAAGATAAAATTATTGAATTAATTAAAAAGTTTGCAGCAAACAATAGCTATGAATATTATCAATGGGATGGTCAAGAATTATTTACACCAGAATTGATTCAAATTTCAAGTAGGGTTTCAATATTAATTGGTATGACTGGTTCAAATTTATTACCAATGATGGTTTGCCAACCAGATACAATTGTAGTTGAATTTATGCATGAAAACCCTTGGTTATCATTTTGGGCAACTTCAGAATCTTTGCAACACAGACATTGGATGGTTCCAATTAAAGGTACCTTTCACGAAACTAATCAAATACAAGTACCAATTGATCAATTAGATTTTACTTTAAATACAATTGCAAATCAAACTTTAGAAATTAATGAATCATCAGAATAATAATAATAAAAAAATAATTTAGAATAATAGGATTGTTGTAATTTATTTATAATTATTTGGTAATTTTATTATTTAATCATTTATCAATATTATTTGTTAACCAATCGTATAAATCAAATCTATAGTGAGTTTTTGTTAAATTTAATAATTTTGTAATTGGATATATAGAAACTTTTGAATTTTCCAATAAATCTTTAAATTGATCAATTGATAGTTGTTGAACTAATTTTGAAATAAATTTATCAAATTTTTCTTGGTTTGGTTCACTTGTATATAAATCATCATGATAACCTTTTTCAAATGGAAATTTAAACCCACCATATTCTAATTTTTCCCAATCTTTAATTAACTGACATGATAAATCAGTTTTATTGATTTTTAATAAAAATTGAATATCATTGAAAAAGTAATCACTATCAATACCAAATCCACTCAACTTTAATTCTTTGTCTCTTGCTTTAGATTTGACCTTTGGTTGAATAATTATATAATTTCTTAACATTGAATAAATTGTATTAAAATCATTTTCCATTATGAAATTAAAATTAAATCCATTAATTTCATTTAAATGGTCTGATAAATTATATTGTAGTGATGGCAAATTATTATTTGATTTATGAACATCACAATTGTATACTCTTTCATCAAATGGATTTGTAAATATTGAACCAATATGTTCAATTGATAAAACATATTTTATAAATTTATTTGATTTAATTTCAAGGTAATGAAATAAATTGAATAGATTATTTTCGATTGTGTCTTCCATATTGTTAATTTTATAAAGTTTGTGAATTGAAACTAGACAAAAAAAATCAATACCACTTGAAGATACTAATCTATGATATAAATATTTAAAAGTTGATTTGAAATTTGGTAATAAATCAATTGGTATCCATTTAAATAAATAATCAATTATTTCAATGATTTTAGTTGATTCTACAATTAATTCTTTTGGCAGTTGATATCTTTTAGCTTTATATTCACCAAAAAATGAATCCATTTTGAAAATATTTGAATTGTATGAATAAATTGAATCATGAACTGGTATCATTGATTTATTTAATAGTTTAATAGATTCATTTGAAAATATTATTTTTATCATTTTTAAATTTGTTATTGATATAAAATAATAAAGTAAACCAATTATTGAACCCGAATAATTACCGAAATCTATTGAAACTCTTGATATTAATTCATTAAATTTATTTGGTTGCGATTTAAATGAATTTGATAAAATTATAACCATGGATATAAAAACACTGTAATTTATAAAATTTATTGACTTTAAATAATTAAATAGATTTGATATTTCATCAATTGAATTGTTGTCAAAGTTTAATATATCATTTTCCATTAAATTCTTTGAAGAAAACACAGTAACATCAGTCACTCCAGAATCAACTAATTCAATTATTGTTGATAAATCACAATTTAAAATTGATTCTTCAAATAAATGAAAATATAATTGTGATGATTTAATTTCTGATAAACATGTTTGTTCTTTAACTGATTTTATCATTTTAATGGTTGGTAATGGTAAAAATGGACCACCAAATAAATTGAAATTATCCACAATGAAATAAATTGATTCTTGGTTATCTATTGAACAAATCTTTTTCAATAAAGATTCTTCTTTACCAAAATTTCCCATATAATTATTTTGAATCATTAAATTGTCAATATACCATTTTATTTTATTATAGTCTACAGAATTCAAATCTTTTAATGGAATTTGATAGCTTTTAATTTGTTTATCATAAAAGTCCGAATCAAAACTTATTAATTTACTGAGTGTTTCAACATTAATACCACATTCATTACTAAGAAATAATGACATAAATACTTTTGAAACCATTGATTGAATACCTGTGAAACTTGAATTTAAATTTTTAAAGAAGTCAACTACTCTACACACCTGAATTGGCCCATATGGAATCATTACATCGGTATTTATTTTATCTAAATTTAATTTGCCAAATGTTTTTTTAATTAAATTTAAGCCAACACTACTACATGATCTAATTGTAATTTCAATTAAGCCAGATTCATTATTTTTGTAATTACCCAACACAATAGATTCTTGTAATTCATTTAATTGATTTGAATATTTAATTAAAAATTCACTCTGATACACTAATATTTGATTTGAATCACTTGTTATTAATTTCATTAATTCAAATTCCATTTCTTCATTATATTCCACATGAGTGGTATTAATATTATCATCGCCACTATGTAATAGTTGATAATATAAATTTAAATTTATATCTTGTAATCTTAACAAATAACTTTTTGAATTTTGAAATGATGAGAATATTGATAAATCAATAAGATTATGTGACCCAACAAACTTGTTTTTATAAAATAATATTTTCAAATGATCATTTGGTATCATTTTAAAATGGGAATTTGATAAAACTGATACACCATTTTCATATAATACATTTGGGTGTTGCATTATAAATTCAATTAATTCTTTAATTTGAGTTGTCCACCTATTTGAAACTGCATAATTGAAAACATTTTTCTTAAATTTCTGTAAATATGTATTACCATTATTTAATTGATGATTAATATTTAATTTTAGAAAAAGAAACTTAACTATCTCCAAATCTATACTTGATTTAATTGAATCTTTTAAATGTTTAATTTGTATTTCCAATTCCAATACTATACCAATTTGTTGAATTAGTTCTAGTGATGAGTTATTCTTTATTAAACATTTCAAGATCAAATCTTTTTGTTCTTGAATTACTGTTGAATCTTTTAAACATTTAAAAAATTGCATAACCAATTGTTCATCTTTACAATTTTCAATTAATAGTTTTAATGATTTGTGTATTACATTTTTAGATTTGTGTTTATGTGATGGGGGTCCCAAACAAATGAAATGATTAGACTTTAATTTATCTTTTAATATTGCATATTGTTTTTTTAAAACCATCCATTCTAATGAGCAAATTCTATTGTATCTTATTCTATTTTTAATTTTATATTTTGAACAATCTTTAAAAACAATTTCATTGTTTTGAATAAAAAAAACTATTTTATTAAATAAAACCTTATTTCTTATTACTTTGAAAAATAATGTATCCATTCTGTTTTTTTTGTTTGAATCAAAAAATTTATAAAAAAAGATTTCTTTAAAAAAAGATATTAAATAATTTATTTTTCAAGAAAAAAAAGAGAATAATTTTTTGATTTCCAAATTAATTTTTTTTTTAATATCCCAAACGTTTAAATTGACAACAAAAGCCTTATTTATATGTGACATCATATTTATTTAATATTATTTATAAATACACCAATAATATTAATTTTATTTGTTTAATTTTAAAAAGACCACAAATTTATTCACCCCACGAGTCATCACTTCCCAACGTGTTTTCTTGATCTATATTAGATGTATCATTATTACTGAAACTAAAACTATCATCCATTGAATTTTCATTGATATTATTGTTGAAATTGCTGTTGTTGTTGCTATTATTTAATTTATTATCTTCATTACTTTTTGATAATTTTAATTTTTTATTTGACAGTTGAGGAGGTGCAGAAAATTCGCTATACATTTCATCGTCTTCATCTTTAAATGAATTATTATTGTTATTGTTATTTAAATTACCATTATCATTACCACCCAAAACTTCATTGTCGATATTGTAGTTTCTATTATCTTTATAATCTATATCATAACCATCATCAACATTATTAAATATAAGATCATCCATATTTGAAGTGTCACCTTCATAGTAACCATCATAATCAAAATCTTGTTCATTTTTACGTGAATAAATTGACTCTTCTTCTATTATTGTATTTAAATCTTGATCATCTGTGTCATCTAAATTAATGGTTTCGTGTTGTTGTGGTTCACCCTCTTCTTCTTCTTTTTCTTCTTCTTTTAAATGTACAGTTGGTGAAGTTGATAAAGTTGGATTTGGTGATATGTTACTACTGCTATTACTTTTATTGGAATTCATTTCTGATTTTAATTTTGATAATGATTTACCAGTTCTATCTATAAATTTTAAATAATAAGTTACATGAATATGCATTACTTCATATGTCCATAATGATTCACGATTTGGTTTATTATGTGATAAATCTAACGTCTTTGAAATTTCAGGATATAAACTTCCATCACTATCTGGTGAAAATGTTAATTGAAATTGAAGGTATTGACCAACCTTATATTTAAAATCTATATCTTTTTGTATATTTAATGCATGTGTACCGTCATCTACAATTATATATGTTTCATTAACAGACACCACGACAGCTTGAACTAATACTGATTTAATCTTCATTTCACCCAGGCTTAATAATGTATTCCCATCTTCATCTTGAAGACTAACATCATCTTCCATTTTTGATAAAAATGAAAGAAATATTTTAACATTATCCATCTTGGTTGTGTTGATTAAAAATTATTATAATAATGGGATATTAATGTTAAAAATTGGAAAAAAAAATTATGGTCATAAAAATAAAAAAAAAAAATAAAAAAATAAATTAATTTTTTTTGTTCATTAATTAAGTTGTGTTGTCTGTTAATAGCTAATCTTCCAAATAAGAAAATTCGAAAATTATGTCTGTTTTTAAAATCTATTTTTATTGCTCGATACAAATCTCATAATTAAATTAAAAATTGATTTTTAAAACTTAACAAAAAACAAATATATAAAACTATTATTATTTGTGAATATGATAACACAAAGATACACGTATTGATATGGTGCTAAATGATTTTGTGGACGAAACAAAAAACTCAAATGATTCATAGTTTCAGATATAATATATCATATATACACATATAAAAATAATAGTGGTAATAAAAAAAAGTAGTTCAACAGTTTTCGTCAATTCGTTGATCTTATTATGAATTATTAAATTAAAAATAAAAAAAAAGTTTGTGATAAATAATAAAAAATTACTTTATTTTAACACCACACTCTTCTAAATGAGTTTTTAAATCATTAGATAAAAATATTTACTTTTTCTGCAATAATGAATTTAATGAATCTTTCGAATAAATTTGGACTATATGAATATGAAAATAAAGTAAAACATTTTTTAACAACCATATCTGAAATTATAAACTGACATTGATATTGATAATTATCATGACGATAAATTATTTCTTTTGATTCATCTTCATGTTCTAAATTAAATTGATCTTTTGCTAATAATTCTTCAACCACACCCATATAATGTTAAAGTAAATCTGGTCCTCCAATATCCAAACAAAAATATAATACTGAATTGAATGATTGATTATGATAATTTAATTGGATTACAGCTCTTGGGTTTGCTATAGTATGTAGCCCATATTTTAATTCAACCAGCTAATTGATCAATTTGTAATGAAAATAATTCATCAATTTCCAATGTTGTACAACAAATTTTATAAGAATGCAAAACTGTTGTTGTATAATATGTATTTGCTATATTTTAACTTGTAATTGATCAAGTATTGTTGAACGTTTTTAATTCTTAAAAAATAATTAAAGTCAACTTTTTCTTTTAATTGTGAAACAAACTTTGTTGGTGATGATAATGAAATTCAAATACAACCATTAAGATTTGTTGTTCTTTTTACTTTATTTGAAGATTTACCACTACCACTACCACTGCCACTATTACTATCGTTTTTGTGTGGTCTTTTGTTGTTATTATTGAATTTTGTTTTTCCATTAAATTGTTGTTCTAATATAATCCTTGATACAATATATGATCCACATTCTAAAGATACTTGTAAAATATATAATTCTTCTTTATCGACCTTATTATAATTTATCAAAAGTTCAACCAATTCTAATGCCTGATCAATTTCTAATTGTTTATTATTATTATTGTTGTTGATATTGTTGTTGATATTGTTGTTGTTGTTGTTGTTGTTGTTGTTGTTTTTGTTGTTGTTTTTGTTGTTTTTGTTTGTATTGATAGTTGTTGTTTGTGGTTTAGATGTTGTTGTTTGTGGATATTGTTCTCTAATTTTCTTTGCCAATTCAAATAATTGATTCATTTTCAATGGTTAAAATATAGGTCTCTACTTTATCATTTCCACTATTATTCGTACTATTATCAATATTACTATCATTATTATTACTGTTACTATTATTAATATTTGAAGTTTTTGTTGGTGCTGGAGTTGGTGCTGGAGTTGGTGTTGGTGGAGCTGGTGTTATTGTTGGTGTTAGTGTTATTGTTGGTGGATAATCTTTGTATTTATATTGTAATTTCCATTTTAATAATGAGTATGGTTTATTGGCCAACATCCATTTCAAATTTATATCTTTAAATTTAATTATCTTATTATTTAACAATCTTTTTGTATTTCTTTGTTTTTCCAAATGCCATTTTATCTTTTGTGTATATTTAAATTTGTGAAGGACTATTTTTTTTTTAAGGAGAATTTTGCTTTTGATAATATTTTCAGAAAAAAATGTAACTGAAATATAATATATTTAATGCATAAACTAACTAAATAATAATAATGTTTATGTTTGGCACTAAATTGGGTTATCAAAAACAGATTTATTTCCAAAATTTTGTTTAATTGAAAAGAGGAGGGATACCAATATTAACTGAGGAAGAAATTCAATGTATTCATTAGGGTGACTATTTATTACAGTAATATGGCTTCCTCTTTATTTAAAACAAGTAGTTTTG
>JACAFY010019673.1:471-32619 GCA_015252635.1 Dictyostelium capitatum | reverse complement strand
TATAAATGTAGATAGCAATAATAATAATAATAATAATAATAATAATAATAATAATAATAATTATGATAATAATAATAACAACGTTTTACCACCAGCAAATAATAGAAGAAAGAAAAAATCAAAGAAATGTTTATTGATGTAAATTTTAATAATGTGTTAAAAAAAAAAAAATAATAATAAAAAAATAAATTAATAAAAAAAAAAACATCCCTTTATATTGGGGGAATTGTACAATTATAAACATTTTAAAAATAGCCAATTCACTTTAAATTTACTTTAAATACATTCAATTTTATGATTCATCTTCATACTATAATAAACATAAAATTCCCAAATCTATCCACATAAATGTCCTGTCTATATGTTCGTTTTCATTTTGATAATTTTTGAAAAAACAAAAAAATTAATTTTTTTTTTTTTTTTTCTATATTTTTTTTTTTAATTTATTTTATTTAAAAAAAAAATCAAATAAGGATTTATTTTATTATACACAATATAATCACACACACACATATAAAAACACGATATTATCAGTTTGTGTGTTTTTTAAAAAATTATTGTTTTTTTATTTATAAAAATAAAAATCAATTAACCCAACACACTATATATATACACATAAAAATGAATAATATATTTATAGTTTTTACAATAATATTGGTAATTTCAAGTATGCTTCAATAATAACTTATTATCATATTATCACTCAAACATATTTTTATTACCTAGTATATTTTTTTTTTATATATCAAACACTAACACCTTTTTTCTCCTCATTATAAAAAGATATTATATTTGTATCATCACAATCAAATATCAATATGCAAGATAGAATGTATTATCCATTAACAGGTTATCCATGTACTAGAATTTTGACAAAAGATGGACAATTTGGATGTTCATCGTCACATGGTGGTGACAGTGGTATATTATATTTAATTGATGACGATGATTCATATAATGGTTATTTTAAATATAATCAACAATCAGATGTAATTGTAGTATTAGATTCAAATTATTTTAACAAGTAAGTAGAAAATAACATTATCATGATACAGTATTATTGTATAATTAATGTATTCTGACACCAATATTTCTGTTTACAGAACATTAGTAATGGATATGTATTCAAGAAAAAAGATGAAAGGTGTAATTGTATTAAGAGATATACCAAAATCATATGGATATTCACCAGAACAACCATATCCATTAAAACAATATGGATTATATCCAAATAGTAATGTAGTTTGGAATCCAAATGCAGATGGATTCACATATGAAGAATTTTCATTTCCAATGTTTGCAGTTGATAATGATGATTTTATTAGTATAAGACAAGTTGCACTAAAGAATAGAGGTGGTGAATATCCAGCGTATGGTGCAGAATTGGATTCATTTATGCAAGGTGCAATCAATGCAGAAACTTGTTTAAGAAGAGGTTTTTGTGAACCAGTTGGTGGGCAATCAATTTGGACATCACTTTCAAAAACACTTGATACCAGTAAAAACATTATATTGTTGATGTTACCATTTGATACAACTGCATTCTTTCGTGATATTGCTACTGGTACTGATCAATCTGCATACGCATTAATTGCATTGATTTCCATATTAAAGAATTTATCAGTGGTAAATAAAAATGGAGGTAAAACACCAAACCCAGTAATTGATACATGGGATAAAGAAATTGTATTTGCATTTTGGAATGCAGAGAGATGGGGTTACATTGGTTCAACAAATTTCGTTAATGATTTATTACATTTTAAATGTACAACTGTAAACAGCGATAATCCAAACGTTTGCTCAAATCCACCAACTATGGATTTAGCATTTGAATCACAAATTGAATTTTCAAAGATTTCAGCAATCATTGAATTAAATCAATTGGGTAATCCAATTGATTCTGGTAAAGTAAATGGAGAAGGTGATCCAATTTTTAATTTAGTTTATCATAGTGGTGGTGGTAATACAAAACATATTACAGATGTAATTGATAGTGTAGCAGCTTCATTCAATAGTACAATTGAATTTGTTGCAACAACATCATCTGAATTACCACCATGTTCAAGTATGTCATTTTTAAAAGCAAATATGTCAATTCCAACATTGGTTATCACAGATCATGACAAACAATACAGAAACAATTATTTTGGTGATGTCCAAGATAATTTTGCAAATGTAATTCAAAATAAAACTCAACTATATGATATAATTTCAATTTTAACACAATCAATTGATAAATTAGCTGGTGGTCCTGGTAATGTAGCTATTGATAAAGCATTTACAGATAGTGTTTATTCTTGTTTTGTAAATTCAATGGGTTGCCCATTATTAATTAAATTATTTTCAACTTATCGTATGTATAAAAGGAAATTATTTGATTTAAAATATAATGTGTTAATTAAATATATTAATCAAATATTTTTTTCATTTACCATACAGCATTAAATCCAATTCCAAATTTTTATTCAAGTGTTTATGGTGTAAGTCCATCAAATCAAATTATGCCAATTGAAACTAGATTCCTTTACAAATTAATTTCACATGTAACTCAATATAATTCAACTCATACAAATTGTACTAGAGATTCACAATGTGTAAGTTATTTTAATTATCATTAATCACATAACATTGTATTGTATGTTACTAATAGAATTAGCTAATCTTATAGGATGATGTATGCATGGAAGGAAGTTGTGTTGAATCAAATACACATTATCATAATGCACTTTCATTAGCATTCTCTTATGATAATTCTAAAAATTCATGGATAATTTCAAATTCATCATATCCAGTATTTGTAGAAAGTAATTGGGATTATACAACAGTTAGATTATTTACTCTTGGTTCATATTCAAATGAAATTTGGTTTTTAGTATCTGGTTTAGTTGAATTGTTAGTTTCTGTTGGTGTAATATATTATATTAAAAATTATTTATCAAAAAGATATAAACTTTTATAAAAGTATTAAAAAAAAAAAAATGTAAAATAAATAATAATAATAACAACAATAATATGGCCTTTTTACAAATATATATATATATATACAGAGAGTTTTTATTTATTAAATTTTTTACAAATAAATTTAATGATAAAATGATTTTTTAAATCATATTTACATTTTTCAAATTGTTGTTTAATTGTTAATTTTTGTTTTGGTCTTTCAACATCATTATTATCATTTGTATGAATATATTCTTCATGTGGAATTTCAACAACTTTAATAAAAGAGAAACCAAATGTTATTGCAGCGATGAGTATATATGCTGTTGTCCATTGATATGGAACGGTACTACCTGATTTCCATGGTACATATACTTCACCATTTGGATCAACTGAATGAATAATACCAAAGAATGTTAACCCAGCAGTAATCAATAAGAATATTGATGCTTTCCTTAATTTATTATCAATAATGAATGCTAATGAAGTACCCCAAAATAATGAAGTACAAATGAATCCATGTGCTAATATCATTATTGTACCAATTTTTTGAACAAATGATGCTGATAATCCAAATGTAGTTTCAACAAGTACAGAATTAACAATTGCCATATTTAATATTGGTGAAATTTGACCAATTATAATATTTGCAAATTGAAATAATGCTGGAAAGAAACTCCATATAATAGCAGATGCATGATATGATTTTATACCTTTAGTATTATGAAATGTTTCTGAACAAATTTCAAATGCAATGAAAATGAAAATTGGTAGAATTGCTGATTTTGGTAATATTGAAGTAAGTAAACCTAGATAACCAAAGAAACCTCCAAGTAAAATAAGCAAACCACTAATTATTGAATAACCAGAACGTGCTCTAAATTTATTATGAAATACAGTATGACCAATATATGGAGTTGTTTGTGTAGTTGCACCGAAAAATGAACCGATAACTGTGGAAAAAGCATCAATTAATAATACCCATTTAACTTTATATTTATTACCAACATTATTAGCACCATCAGTTACAGTAATTGAACCAATATTAACAAGTATTGCATATGGTATAACAATTGAAATATTTTGTTTAATTGCAACTACAAATGATTTAAAAATATTTGATGGATGTGGATAACTAACATAATAATTTTCAGCTACATTTTTTGGCATTTCAGTTATAGATATTTTAACACCTGCCATAAAATAAAATAAAATTGAACCAATTATTGCTGATACCAATACACCAGATACATTAAATGGCAATGATACAGCTAATCTACCACCTGTCTTATTATGTCTATGCATTAAAATTAATAACAGTATCCATAATGTTACCCATCCAACTACTGGTTCTTCAAATACAGTTAATATTTCATTTAAACCCAATAATGAAATACCAATACCTGCTAATGCACCAGCTTTACCAGCTGGATGAAATTGTTTTTCAGCAAAACTAACAATTGTTAACAATGCTTTAAAACATCCAATTAAAAATACAGTTGCACAACCAACTAACCATGCTTCATACGTTGCATCAGCTTGTGATAATCCATTTAAAATTGCTAATTTATATACTGGTCCACATACTAATAATGGTAATCCAATTGTAGTTGGTGTATCAAGTCCTATTGGTATAGCAGTATACAATACTTTTGGATTTAATTCATAAAAATCTAAATAAATTGCATATGCTGATAATAATATACTACCAATACCAATTGCAAATGCTGGTCCTGGTATAAAATATTGTGTAACTAAATCCTATGGTAAATTAAAAAATAAAATTAATAAATGAATCATAAATACTATTATTATTAATTAGTGGGTTGTGTATACTTACACTTGGCATTCCAAAACCAAATATTAAAATTCCAACCATTAATGAAAAGTTTGCAAGGTTATCTAAAAATACACTAAATACAGCATTTATATCTCCACTTGTAGGAACTATTTGTGATTTTATACTTGATTTCCATGTTTTTACAACTTTTAAATCGTTATCTTCTTTTTTATTTACATCATTCATTTCAATTTCTATTAGTTTAAATGAATTGAAATTATTATTATTATTATTATTAATTGGAGTTATAGTTGATATGAATGCATTTGCTGAAGGTTGTGTTTCATTTAATGTTTGAGAAGATTCAAATGATGATGATGATGATGGTAAATCTGATTCTATAATTTCTTCTTCACCACTAAATGTATGGTTATTATTATTATTATTATTATCTGACATTTTTAATTTTATTTAGATATATATAACTGTGGTATAAAAATAAATTAATATAAAAAAATTAATTTAAATTTACCGGGTTTTTTAAAATAGAAATAAAATATAAACAAATAAATATAATAATAAAATTTAATAAATGATTGTTGGTAAATGTAAAATGATTGTTGGTAAATGTAAAATGAATGATAAATGTGGAATTACTAAATTTTTTTATTTATATGTGGAATAAAAAAAAATGATTTCTGTTATTATTATACCAATCATTTATCTAACCCAAAAATAACTGTGTGTTTGTTTGTTGTGTGTTTTTTGCAAGGGGTGAAATTTCTATTTTTAAATTTTATATTTTTTTATTTTTTTACCTTTGTATGGTAGTTATCGATTGCTTGAGTGTGTGTTATAGTTAACTGATGATGAAATTTGTTCAATTTGTAAATAGTGGGTTAGTGTGAAATATTTCAAATAAAAGATATATATCTCTCTCAAGTTTAAATTACATATTATTGTGTTTGTGTAAGTGTGTGAGTTGTTGTTGATCAGTGAATTATAAAATTTATAAATAGAAAAATTATAATAAAATTCGTTTGGGATTTATAAATTTATGAACAATAAATCGATGTGTGAACAAAGATTAGGATGAGTTCACCGAACTACCTCCCACTACGATAGTGTGATCATCACCATAGTAAAGTTTAAAAACAACAATAACTATACAACCACAATTATAATTTAAGAATAAGTTAAAAATACTAATAATACCAATACTATATTGTATATAAATAGCATAGAAAAAAAAAATAAACTTTATTGTTTATTGATAAGTATACCCTCCTACCATTTATTAATTTTATATGGTAGTCTATATTCCGTTCTCTAATTTTTTGTATTGTAAAACTAAAAAAGGTGAAACTATGCTGAATCTCTTTTTTTTTTTTACCATTTTATTATCTTCAAAAGATCACTGTATTTGTATAATTTAAACGTGTAATTAAACACATATAAAAAGTCGGATCAAACAATTTATGTTAAAGAAAATTTTACGATTTGCAAAATGTAGATTTGGATAGTCAAAATGTCACATGTGAAAAAAAAAATAAAAAAAATAGAAAATTTGCAAATTTTTTAATTATTATATTTTAACACAACAAAAAAACACAGTTATACAAAAAAAAAAAATTATAATTCAGATGAAAAATATAACCTTTCTATTATTATAATACATTTCTAAAAATAACATTGAAAATTATTTTATTATTTATTTATAAATTTATATTGCGTTACTATATAAACAATAACATAATAATACACTACTTCTCATATAATAATAATACAATATTGTAATATAATAAATAATAATAGTAATAATGCAATCTATACCATTCATTAAATCACATCGTAGAACAGCATCAGGTAGACAAACTAAAGATATTACTATTGATGTTGAAGCATTAACAAATGATGAAAAATTAAGTAGAAGTTTACATAGTGGTACAAGAAGAAAATCATCAAGTATAATTGATAGACCAAGATTATTTGAATGGTTTGTTATTATAGGTGTACCACCAATTGAAGCAAATCAACATAGTTCAATTAGTTTATCTTCTTCGTCACCTATACCATCAACTTCAACTCCAAATTCACCACTTTCTTCTTCACCAAATGTTACAACAACAACAACAACAACAACAAGTAATTCATCATCACCACCATTACTTGGTGCAAAACCACCTTTAATTAGATCATCATCACCAAATACTAGTGGGGGATCATTACCAACATCAACAACATCATCACCTCAACCATTTAAACAAACTGAACAACCAAAAGTACTTTATCAATATCCACCAGATAAATCATTGGAAGGATTATCAGTTGAATTCTTTCCATTTCCAAATGGTGTTGCTGTAAGTTCAGTATCACAAACTGCATCACATACCAACCTCTTTCAAGTACTTTATCCACAAAAGCATTTGAAACAATTGGAAGATTCTTTTGTATTCATGTTAACAGATGAAAAGAAAGACGTTTTATATGGTATATGTACAACTAAAATTTCATCTATTGGTACAATTGCAAAAGGTGAAAAATTTGAAGTAGACATAAATGATGAACCATGTGATATGGATTCAATTCCACAAATTGGTGATCTGGTTCATACTAGTCAAAGATGTTTTTGTATATTGACTAAATATCCATTCTTTCCATTACATTTTGATATAATAAGTGGTATCCTCTCACTTCAACATATGCAAGAAATAACTAAATTTCAAAATTTAATGTCTGCATCTTCAAAAAAAAATAATTACTTTAGAAAACAACAACTACCAACAAATAATAATAATAATAATAATAATAATAATAATAATAATAATAATAATAATAATAATAATAATACATCTTCTACTCCATCAATATCGCCACCTACTACTATTACTACAAATACAAATATACCTACACCTAGTATTACATCAACATCAGAAAATAAAACAACTATAATAATAACAGATTCAACTCAAAATAAAACAACAATCAATAATGATAATGTATCAACATTAATAGATCCATTAGTAAATAATTTAAATTTTAAAGTTAGAGAAAGACCAATATTAGAATTAATTGAATATTTTTATAATCAACATGTACCTTTAATTGGTGAATCCATTGAATATAAAATAACAAGTTTAGGTGATCAAAAAATACAATTTAAAAGAAATGCAAGAACAACTAAAGATGTAAATATGCAAATGTTTGATTATGGTGATTACATGTTAAAATATGGTTTATTTACAACTATTCAATTAGTTCAACCAAAACAATTAATCATACTATTAAATGCGATAATGTTGGAAAAGAAAGTAATTTTTTATTCGAAAACAATTAGATCATTAACATCTGTAGTGTAAGTAGTAGTAGCCAACATAATAATATAAATATATTTACTAAATGTATATGTATTAATATTTCTTTGATTACAGATTTACAGTATTATCATTATTATCACCGTTTAATTATCAATCAGTTATATTACCATTATTACCAAATTCAGTATCATCATTATCAATTGTAGATTTGTTAGCAGCACCAGTACCATATATAATTGGATTAACAGATTTGCCAAAAGATGTAGATTATTCAGATATTGTATTATTTGATATTGATACAGGTAAATTAAATTCAACAAATCAAATAAAGTTATTTCCACATTGGGAAAGTGTGTTGACAGTTTTAAATATAGTACATAAAGATATCAAAGCAACATTGGTACAACAAAAAAGAAATATAACTTCACCAACTACTTGTTTCTCTGCAACTGAAGAACAAGAAATGAAACTGCAACCTGTTGTAGCTTCAATTAATAATCATATCGCTGGTTTATTTGAAAACTTTAAAAGACATTGTGTTAGAAATGTTACTCATTCAAAAACTATATCTGTTTTTGTTAAAGAATCTTTCATCTACACTGAATATCCAGATTCAATTCAAGATCAAGAATGGATGGATTCTTTCTTAAATACTCTAATGTTTTCTGTGTTTTTAGATCAAAAATTACGTACTGAAGATAATGATCAATTAATTGAATAAAAAACAAATAAAAAAAACAAATAAAAAAAAATCATCATCCCCTAAAATAAACATATTTATAGTATACCTTTTAAAAAAGTAAACAATTACCAATTAATTACAACCAAAGATCAATTGAAAAAAAACAATAATACATTTAACTTTTAAAAAGAAATATCAAAGATATTTTTATTATTTTAAAAATATGTTGGTATGAATAACTAAAATAAGATTTTTAATATTTAATTTATAAATATTTATTTTTAAAATAAAAACCAAGTGAATTTAGTATCAGTTGCATTCCATCTATCATTAATTACATAATTATATGAAGAAAAGTTATCAAAAATATTATAGAATGTTAATTTAACTATACCATCAGCCGGATTTGAATCAGTGTATGTTACAAATACCAATTGTGAACCATCTTGTGAAATTGTGTATGGAGAATATGGATATGAATTAGTACCAATAAATTGATTAAATACATTCGAACAATTTAATTTTGTGAAATCAACACGACATACTGAAATTGTATTTTGAATTTCACTATTTGACCAACCTAATATGTATAATTCATTATTACTATCTGTAAATAGCATTTGATAATCATATACATTTTGAATATTTTTATAAAAAGTTTGTGAATGTGATGTTGATCCCAATGAATATTCCAATATGTTAATTGATGGTTTACCATTGTTGTTTGATGTTGAATAAGATGCGACGTACACTTTATTATTAATGTCGTTATATGTTTCAATTGCTAATTTCTCTGGTGTTGCTTCTGTGTTTAATTTGATTAAATTAAATTGTTCATTTTTAAAATCCAATGCAATGGTGTAATCTTGTTTACCTGAAACATCTTGAGCTGTAAAGTATGCAATCTTATTTACCAATACAAATATTGTACCTTGATTATAATATGAAACTGTATATTTTACTGAACCAAGAGTACTGCATGTCCCTGTCTGTTTAAATATAAATGCATTATTAGTAACAATTGAAATTAATAGCAACAGTTATTAAGATGACTTTATCATTTTACAAATGTAACTTACAATAATACTACATGCCAATAAATTATAAGTAAGACCATTGAAATCTTGAGTTAGAACAAGTAACTAATACAAGTGAAGGAGTATTTTGTTTATGTTAGTTACCAAAAAAACAACCATATATTTAATTTTTGTTTAAAATACATACAGTATTACCTGAATCATATTCAATATTAAAAACAGTTAAAATTGAATCTTCAATACCAAATGAAGTTGATAATTTTTGATCATTATAACATGGATTATAATCTACTGCTGTTTGATTTACATTTGCTGATGATTCAATTGTAAATGTTAAAATATCAATTATATGATAACATGGTTGAGAATTTACACCACTACCACTAAATAGCATAACTATACAATAAACTACTGATAAAATTATGTATTTTAAATTCATTTTTTATATCTTTTTTATTTGTTTTTTAATTATTTTTTTTCAATAAAATGATCACAACTTGATGATTTTATTTCACTATCAAACTTTTTAAAAAATAAATTAAAAATGTAATTTTCATAAGATAAATTTTGAGAATACAATCGAAGCAAAAAAAATTTAATTTTAAAATAATAAATAATAAATATCAAGATATGGAAAAAATCTAAATAAAAATCTCTTTTGAAAAGAGATATTTTCAAAAATTAAAATAAAAATTAAATTTATCAAAAGCGCGTTTTGCTAATTCTATCAAATGCATATTTTGTTGATTTGAAAATGGGTTTGGTTCTGTAAATTGCTGTTGTTTTAAATCTCTATCTGCCAGACAAAATTCTTATGTTGTCAAATTTTAAATGAAACTGTTACTTTTTCAAATACTACTCAAACAAAAAAAAAAAAACACACATCAACTTTATTTGTGTGTTTCATGTCAGAAGGTTTAACGAAATATCTTTGCATATAGTTTGTGAAACAAATTTTAAATGGTGGGACCAGTAAACAAAAAAAAATACACATCATGATCTTTATTTATTATGTCTTGTGACATGTTGAAGAAAAAATAAAACCTTTAGAATTAATTCTTTTTAATCTATAATGTTGTTGTGTGTTCTATTCTGAAATTTCTAATTGTATTTCTATTGGTGATGAAAACATAATATAGGTCAAAAAGTTTTTATAACATATTTCATTTACTTTTTTGTAAAGCCCCTTTAATCCTCCCAAAACAAAAATATTTATTTACTTTGTATATATTTATATTTATTTATAGTTTTTAATTTCAATTTAATTTAATATTTTTGTTGTATGGTTTACAAGTTGGGGTAAAAGGACAACATGATTGAGATTTACATTTTCCTGATTTACTTGTTTTATATGCTGGATTCTTTATCATAGTACATGATAAACCTTGGAGTTCACAGTGTAAATCTAAACAATCCAAACATTTGTAGTGATTTGGTACACATACTGGAAGATCATTAATAATTTGACATTCCAAACCATGTGAACAATGTTTTCTATCACACAAATGATTATGATTACCTGTTGTTGAAGATATTGTTGTTGCTGTTGTTATACCGAATATTGTACCACTTTCTGTAAAATGACCATGAGGTGTTGGAGTATCTCCAATTGGTGGTTCACAACCAGGAATTGCAACATTACTACATTGATTACCAAATAAACAAGTATCAGTTGTACATGGATCATTATCTGAACAATCTAAAGGTGATGTTATACATTCACCATTAGAACAAATTGAAGGGTTACAATAATCTATTGTGATACAAGGCTTTGAAAAATAATATAATTTAATTTAGTAAAAAATATAACAATTATAATAGTTAATAATTATGATAGTGAAAATTCACTTACTCCACTTGCACATTGTGTACAATTACTTAATAAATAATGATCACAACCATAACTAGTACAAAGATCTTCAGTACAAGTGTTATTATCATTACAATTTTTAAATTGAGAATCACATGTGAAATTTGCAGTACATGTAGTTGAAGCACATAAATCTCCAGAATCTTCAATTAAACAACCTTTGCTATTATCACCAGGACAATTAACACAATAATCGATTGACACAGATTTGCAGAAAGCTTTGTTATCATTGAATCCTTCTTGATAAACACAACTATCAGTAGCACAAAATTTACCACTACTACAATTTAGAGGATCATCAACACAACTACTTCCATCTTTTGAACAAATTTGAGGGACACCTAATTATATTAAAATTGATTTTCATTAGTAAACAATAATAACCAAAAATAATTTAACAATATTTTTACATTTATTAATTGTTGTACATCTATAAAAATAAATAAATATATAAATATTAATAGACTATATTAAACCATGGTTTTTAATTATTTTTATATTTTACTTACCCTATTCCATTTGTACAATTTACACAATCTGCTATAATAGTATTTCTAAAAATTAATTAAAATTAATATTAGCAATTGTTAAAATAAATCAAATATTTAATAAATTAATAATAATAAATAATAAAACTTACATGCAAGTACCAGTAACTGGTATACATGTATCAGTTGTACAATAATTAAAATCGCTACAATCCTTATCTGATGAAATACAACTATTTCCATCTGTTGAGCATATTTGTGGATGACAAGGGTCTTCAGTGGTACAACTTTTTTGATTGTGAATATTTTTATATAGTTAGTAAAAAAATTAAAATACTAAAAAAAAGAAATTAATTAATATACATACCCTACACCACTACAACTAACACAATTTTCAATTGGGAAATGACTATTTATAAAATAATTGAATGTTAGTTTTTAGATTAATTTAAATTCAAATGTAATTTATATGCTTTAAATATACATACCTGCATTCACCAGTTGGTGATAAACATTGATCAATACTACAATAATCATTATCAGAACAAGTTTTTGGTTGAGTTATACATGATGCGCCATCAGTTGAACATACTTGAGTGTTACAAAGATCTGTTGTGATACACCTATTTAAAATTTTTTAAATAATAAAAATAGTTAGTTTAAGAATATATTTCAATAATTGATTTTTGAGTAATATTAGGAATAGTGAAAATCTACTTACCCAATTGATGCGCAATTAATACAATTTTCAATTGGAGCATGAACCTATTTTAATGGTTTACAATTTTTATTAATTAATTTAATTTTCAAAATTTTAAAAATTATTATTATTTTACATAATCAATGTTTTTAAATACTACTTACGCAAGCACCAGTAGGAGAAACACACATATCATTTGTACAATAATCATTATCATCACATGTTTTAATTGTTGAATTACACGATAATGGAACTCCGGTACATTCTAATGGATTACATTGATCAATCGTAATACATGGCTTTTGAATATTATATGATTTGTTTTTTTGTTTAATATTAATAAAAAAATTTAAATTAAGAATAATTAATAATAATAATTAATCTACTTACCATACTTTGACATTCAATCTTTGTGTTTAATAATTTATATGAAAAAAAAAATAGTTAATAAACTTTTATATTTAATATTTAAAATAACCTTTAAAAAAAGACTTACACAATTAGCAAGTGGGGCATTTCTAAATTTAATAATAAATATATTATTAGATTTAATATTTCTTAAATTAATTTAATGATAAAAATTTAAATTATAACACTTACGAGCATACACCAGTAGTAGTTTCACAACTATCTGTTGTACAATCATCACCATCTGAACAATTTTTTGGAGTGTACATACATGCACCTGTGGTAGAATCACAACTATTTACATTACATAAATTTGCAGAGGTACAATTCTTTGGTGTAGTAACACAACTAGTGAAAATTTTAAATTTTAAAAATTAATGCCAAATATAATTATATTTTAAGATTATAAATTATGATAAATACCTAGCACCATCAGCAGAACATCCCTGTACATTACAAAAATCAGTTGTTGTACAACTATTTGAAATTTAAAATAAAAAATAAATTTGTTAGTATTATATTAATAATTCTATAATTTTAAAATATTGACTACCTATAGTTACCCAATTGATTCACAGTTAACACAATTTGGGATTGGAGAAAATATACATATACCAGATGGAGGGAAACAAGAATCTGTGGTACAATAATTTCCATCATCACATACTTTTGGTACTGAAATACAACTGTGTTGAAAATAAAATAAAAATTAATATTTAATTTATCATATTTATGTTTTTAAATTTACTAAAACTATTAATTATTATAATGATAAATACCTTGATCCATCAGCAGAACATGATTGTACATTACAAAGATCAGTTGTTATACATCTATTTGGAATTTATATATATAAAGTTTGGATGATATTAATATAAATTTGAAATATAATTATAAAATAATATTATTAATATATATTACCCAGTTGAAGCACAATTAACACAATTGGATATCGCTGTGTAAACACATGCATCCGTTGCAACATTACATGTTTCAGTAGTACAATAATTTGAATCCGAGCAATTTCTAGCCACTTGTGAGCATCCTATTCCAGAAGTACATAAACCATCAAAACAAGGTGAGGCAGATAAACAACCAGCTGGTTGTTTAACACAAACATTATTTGAACATTTAGCAGTAATACATTGAGCTCTAAAAGTTGGGTTGTTATCACAATTTGCTGGTAAACAACATGATGAATTATCACCTTCACAAACATTACATGCATCATAATATCTAATAATTAAATTACAAAAGAATAAGTATCATGTAATATAATAATATATTGTTTATATTAATTAAAATACATACGGACAAACAAAACTTAGTGAAGTACTAATTTTAATTTCCGATTGAGTTGTGTGTCTTTCACACTGTTGTACATATAATTACTATTAATATAACAACGTTATTAAAAATCAAATTAATTGTTGTTTTATATATACTTACATAAAAGAAGTCAAATGGGTAACTATTACCAACTTTTAAACCTAAAGTATCTAAATTAATACTTGATGAAGCTATTCCATGGATTCCACCTAAATCTACAACTAATTGATTATTTATAAATACCCAAACATCATCATCACCCTTTGAATGTGTTATAATAAAAAATAAATAATAAATTACTAAAAGTACACTTTTTATCTAGTAAAAATGTTTAATATTTAATTTAAACTTACAGCAAAATTAAAAATATCACCAGCTTTATATTGAAATGATTGATGTATTTGTAAACCTAGAGGATTATTTAAAAGGAATCCTATTAATATTTTATAATAATAGTAATATTAATATTTTTTATACATACAAAAATGAAAATTATGAGCATTACCACTTCCATCTCTGTATATTGTTTCCCCTGGATATGCAGTTTTATTATCAAATCCTAATCCATCTAATGGGAAAAAACTTAAATTTGTGTATTCATAAACATCTGGATTAGTAGTACTTTGAGTTAAAACAAGGTCTTGTTGAATTGGTAAATTAACACCTGGCTATAAAGAAAGTTCAAATCAAATTAATATATAGTAACAAGTTTAAAAGGTGTTTAAAAGTAATTTAATATATTACATTATTATTAAACCAACTAAAGAATGTTGTTTGATTATGAATACAAGCAGTTGGTGAATTACCACAGCAATAAATAGGTTTACCATCTACTCCAAGTGTTGACATTACCATATTCTTTGTCACACCACATATAAAATATTCGAAATCAGGATCCCTACTTGGTGTGTTACTAATTTTTATAACAAAAAAAAAAAAACATGTCAATATTCATTATTAATGATCTAAAAATAAAAACAAAAACAAACTATAATACAAACTCATAGAATAAACCACTTAAAGTAAGTGCTAAAATAAATAAAATTATAATTAGTAAAAATGTGTTATAGGTATTTACTATTAGTTGTTAAACAGTTTTTTTAATATTACATACTACTTTGAGAATTAATTTTTAAAACAAATAAAAATAAAATAATAGTTTTTAAAACTAATAATTTCATTTTTTATTTTTAGATGAATGTTATATTATATTTTAATTATTATAAATAAATTCACTGTATATGAACAAAAAAAAATTAATTTGGTATTTTATATATAAAAAAATTTCGTAAATTATATATAATTTTTTAATTGATTCTGTATATGAATGTCATAAAAATGACACTACCACCCACCCCACAATGATTTAAAAATAATATTGTATGAATGAAATATTAACACAGCTTTTTTATATGAAACATACATATGATTTCTGGTTACAAATGGGGTGTGTTAGAGTGTGTGTGGTATGATATAACAAATAATATTATTTTTATATTTAATATTTTACAAATAAATTATTTGATTATTAATTAATTTGTGATAAGATCAGTTTTATTTCAATAAAAAAAAAACAATTTGGAATAATCTAGATTTATTTATTTATTTGATTTTTTTATTTTTTTTTTTTTTTTTTTTTTTTTTATTATTTTTTATTTATTTTTATTATTTATTTTTTTTATTTATTTAATTAAAAATTTTCTTGAATTATTATTATCGATCCAACATTTGAATAACTTTTTCAATTTTTTATTTGATAAAGTTAAATCACAATTTGGAGTATTTGTTTTCAAACCTTGTTTATCGAGATAAATGTGAGAGTAAACACCAGAACCTTTGAATGAACCATATTGCATAGTGTAAACTTGAACCATTGGTTTATCAATTAAATGGAAATAACCCAATGGATAACTTGGACATTGATATAAATGGCCAACTGAACCACTTTTACAATTTGGTGCTGTACATGTACCTTCACCACAAAGTAAACAAACTATTTTCAATAATGATTTACATTTTGAACAATAACCAGAAGTGATATAATCTTTCATAAAGTCAACATATTTGTTTGGTAAATCAATGAAATGTGGAAGGAATGTATATTCACATGGTGGTGGGAATGTACAATAGATTTGAGGTGTTGATGAAATGTTTGGAGTGATCTTTCTCTTTTTTAAAAATTGACCCAATGTATGATCAAAGAATTTCTTGTTCATTAAACCAGTGATTAATGATTCTAAACTATCATGTGACATTACAGCAATACATTTATTGAAATCTGCGAGTGTATCTAATGACAATGATAATTTCCAACCTGGTATCTTATCCATTACTTCTGGTGTAACAGATTCAATTAATGAAAGCATTATCAATAATTTTCTAACGTATGGATGAAGATAATTGATAAATTCTGATCTAACTGAATCTTCCAATGGTTTTTCACTGAAAAACAAACGACAAAATTCATCGTAAACCACTTGATGTACAACAGAGATATTATTGATTGATTCTTTTGGAATTACATTTGTTTTTATACAATGGAAAATAATTGAATTGAAAATGTACAATGAAATACCATTAAACAATACAACTAAATGATCTTTTGGTGAAAGGAATAATGAATAGGTACTTGAAGTGAATGGATCAACAAAGAATGTAGATTGATCGTAAATTGGTAATATTTCATCTTCAATGTCAACATTTGCAGTCATTATTACATTGTATAAACGAGTGGTGGTTGTCAATTCTTTTTGGAAATCAGTTTCACTCATTAGGAAATAAGGATCATCAGATGGACTATCATTGTAAATTGTAGTTTTTCTTGATTTTAATTCCAATGTTTCAATATTTTGTAATACGAATTTCCAAAGATATCTTTCAATTGCATATTTACTTTGTGGATCCATTAACACCAAGAAATCATAATAACATAATTTTGTGAATAAATCTTTTGATGCAGCTTTATATTGAATTGTTTCATCTGGTTTACCCAATGGTATAATTAAATCACATGGTCTTGAACAAAGTGGACATTTAAATGCATAAATTAAATCGGATTCATGATCTAATTTTGGTTGTTCTTTGATATAATTATCCAAACATTTCTTATGGATATTATGATGACAACTACTAATGTATGTTGATGGTGAACGAAGGAATATATAACATGCAAATAAACCTGCTGGATCATCATGATATGGAATGTATTGAGTTGAACCAGGTTTGATATCAGTAAGGAAAAATGTTTCCAAAAATTGTTGATAACGTGGATCAAATCCTTGTTTTTCATCATTTGTTAAATTGAAATTACTTTGAATTCTATTTTGATGATTTGGTGATGATAAATCAATATAACCCATTGAAAATAATCTACCATTACTTAATCCAGTTTTACAAATAATACAATGTTCAAATTCTCCAACTGGCTCATCATTTGAAATTTCAATATTACGATGGTGATGATTATGATGTTTTGTTTTGGTTGATTTTGTTGTTGTTGTTGTTGTTGATGTTGAAGTTGGATTAATTTCTTCTTCATGATCTTTTTCATGCTCATCATCAACATAATTTTCATTAATTACAAATTCTTCTTGTTTTTCAATACCAACATGTTGACCATCGTTATCTAAACCTTGAGTACCTTCTGATTCACCACTTGATTCATCATCATGGTTTGAAACAACTTCATCATCATCATTACCTTGTTGTGCTGATTTTAATAATTGTCTTTGATTTTCAAAATCTTTTTCATCAGTTTCTTGAATTTCAATTTTAATTGTAGTTGAATTTGTTGGTTCTTGTACAGTTGTTGTTGTTGTTGTAGTTGTAGTTGTAGTTTCTTCTTTGCCTTCTTCTTTATCAGCTACTTCGACAAGTTGAACAACACTTTCTTCAAGTTTTTCCTCTTCTTTATCTTGATCTTCATTAACTTCACCATTATCATTTTCATCTTCTTCATCTTCATCATCACTACCATAATTTAAATGATTTAAAAATGATTTTTGTTGTTGTCTCATTTGTTCCAACAATTTTTCTCTTTTTTCAGCCATTAATTTCTTATGAAGTAATTGATCTTCTTGTGATGATTCAACATCTTGAACCAAATCAATATTATTATCTTTGAAAACTTGTTTGAAAATTGGATTAAAATCAATGAGGAAATTGAAAATGAATAATATACTTGAACGTAATTCTAAAAATTGTGATTTCTTTGTCATTAATGACCAAACTTGGAAAAGTAAATCCAAAAATGACATTTTCTCTTTTTTGCCAACTTCCAATTCAACATTGAATACATGAAGTAAATTAAAGATTGCATATGATGATTTAGTTTTTGTAAATTTGAAATTATGTCTGAAATCAATTACAGATTCGATACCTTCTTCACCACTATTATTACCACCATTAAAATAATCAGTGATTGAATCAATTATTAATTGTTTTTCAGTGTCATCCAATGTTGGATATGTATATTCTTTAAATGATTTAATACCAAGTACCAATAGATAAAAGAATTCATTTAAAATGTTTAATGGTTTTTGAACTAATAATTTCAAAATTGGTTGCATTTCAAATGAATCATCATAACCAATGAATGATGGATAAACACAATCTAATACAATACAGAATATTATTTCAAATAGAGTTGGATCATTGAAAATTGAATTTACTTTTGATAATTCCAATGGTAATGGATCTAAACTTGGTGGTAATGGATTTGATTCTGGTAATTTCAAAGCAGTTTGATATTTCTTGAATCTTTCTTTTGCATTTGTTTTAATTGGTACACGATATACAATTGAAAAGTTTGGATAATATGGATCGTAATATTTCCAATTATCAGTATCAAGTAAATCTTTTGCTTGATTACCAGTTGTTGCAATTTCGGGTAAATAAGTTTCACAAATTTCATTTTCATTTACACCAATCAAAATTGTATCAAATGAACGGAAATGAAGTTTATAGAAAATACCAGAGAATATACCTTGAAGTAAATGAAAATGAATATCTTTTTTGGTTGGTGTTAATGTTGGACGTAATTGCAATGTTGAAATTAATAATGCAAATGTATCTGTGAATGCACTTGCTGAACTTGTTGTATCAACACTTGTCATTACATTGAAAAAACCATATAAAAATTTACGTGAACCCAATAAACATAATGATACTTGTATCATATGTAAATCACTAATCATTGTAATATCTGTACAATTTTCCAATGATTCATTTGGATCATATGAAACATAACAAATTCTAAATAGTAACAATGTTGTTAACATATCAACTACATCATCTTCTGGTAAACCATATTTACTTGTTAATAATGTTGGATCCATTTTAGTTGTCAATAAAAATGTTGATAATAAACGATACAATGGGAAATGAACTGGAATTTCATTGTATGTAAACTTTTGAAAGAAATCTTGATGTGGTAATTTTAAACCACAACGTGAATTCATTGGACGTCTTTTAATTGAACCAATTGAATGTACAATCTTTTCAGCAATTGAATCCATTACTGTTGCCAATAATGTTGGATCATTTTCTTTTTGAATAGTTTCAAGCAATGATTTCATTGAATGAATTAAACGATGTTCAATTAACAATAGGAATTTAGTTGTTGTAATTGATGGATCTACAAATTGAGGTGATGTAAATTGGTGTAATGTTTCTGCAAATTCAAATAACAATTTAAATTTATCTTGATCAGCAGTGAAATATTTTACAACGGATGGTACTTTCATTAATTGCGAAAATGCAATTATATCAGTTTGTAACATAACTTCTCTTTCAATCTTTTTATCAGTTTGATAAAATGGCAATAGTAATGGCATATAAATTACTTTATGACTACGAAGAATCAATTCCAATAAATTATAACGTGAATAACCAGTTGAAAATGGAATTAATAATTTATTTTGTTCCATATAATAACTACCAAGACATTGCATTATTCTTGATGAATTTGTATCACGTGGTGTAAAAATATTTATATAGTTTTTAAGATACTCTTCAAATAATGCAGTTTTAAATACTGAATGATTATCCAATAACAATGTTAACAATGGTAAATATTGATCAAGTATATCAATTTTTGAAAATATGAATCCCAAAAAGTGGTGACCTTCCCATTGTTGCTGTATTGATTCTTCTTCATCATTTTTATATGGTAATGGTTTAAGATCATATAATTTGAAATTTGTTGGATCTAATACTCTAGATGTAAATTCTTCTGCAATTATATGAATCAATGTTGATGATTCTTTACAAACTTCCAATAACCAACCAATGATAGTGAATACATCATCTTCAACTTCTTTTTCAATTTTACCACCTACAACTGCTGCTTTTGATGTTGTTGTAATCATTTGTAAATATTGAAATAGATAACGAAAGAATATATGTACATCTTTCTTAATGAAAAATGGTAATTTATCTAAACGTTCTTTCTTTGATTTTTCATCAACATGTTGATGATCACCACAAAATCCTTTTTGTTTGATTGCATCTGGATTACCACAATCACATACTGCTGATAATCCACTTTCAAATAATGTAAAAGCATGACCTGCTTCAATATGACCACCAGATAAAAAACATGAACTACATAAACATGAATTATCTGCTAAACAACATTCTTTACATGTAAAAAACCATTCTTGTTGCTCTGATCCTATAATTAAAAAAATCATATACTAATTAGTATATTATAATCATAATTGTTTGTTTGTTTGTTTGTTTGTTTGTTGTTGTTATTATACAACGTGATAGTATGGTTTATAACTTACTATGTTGACATTTTAATGTATCATCAGCTCTATATGTATCAAAGAAATAATCTATATCCATAAAACAACATTTTTCAAAGATATTATCCATAACTAATGTAGTGATTGGTCCTTTTTTAAGTTCTTGTGATATATCTTGAAATGTTGGTACTTTTTGAACTTTAAATGAATTTAACTTTTCAGTTGAATTATTTGAGAAATAACTAAATGTATTACCCATTTTTGAAAAAAAATATATAAATTATATTTTTTAAAATATAATTTTATGTGTGATGTAAATGTATTTTTGTGTGTACAAAAAAAAAAATAATAATATCATCACAAATTAAAAAAAAAAAATCAAAAAAATGAAAAAAAAAAAATGAAAAAAAAAAAAGATATTTTCTATTTTCTATGAAACATTAAACCTTAAAGAATAAACCTTTATTTACGTCACATTTTCACAAAATATCAAATAATAATAATTATTATAACCATTATTAAACGACTATAATCAATTCTTTGAATCAATGTCACAAAACTTACGTTTTTTAAGATTAATAAAAACAAAAGAAAAATGTTATAATAAAAGATGGTATACAACATCAAACAACAACAACAACAACAATAATAATAATAATACAAGATATACGAAAAATCATTCATGGATATCAATTGATGGTATTGATAGTAATAATAGTAGTGGAGGTGTTATTAAAGGTACAATGGGAATAACAGAAAATTGTATAAATGAATATGACGATGTTTTATACGTTAAATTTCCCATAATAAATAATATGGAACATAATGAAGATAGTGGTAATGAAATGAATAGTCATTTTAAAATACGGATTGAAACAATGTCTGATGAAATTTCATTAAATTCACCTATACCCGGTAAAATAACATCAATAAATCAAGAAGTATTAGATTTTCCAAATAATGTAACTACATCTGGTTGGTTATGTACATTAAATTTCAATAATATATCAAACTTTAATAAATTAATGAATAAATCTGAATATGATAATTATTGCAATAATAATAATAATAATTAAAAATTTATAATAATAATAGTAATAATAATAATAAAGGAGAGAAATAAAATGAATTTAAAATATTACAAACAAGAAATGTGTTACAAATTGTGTCAATTTTTATTTGTTTCTTTTAATGGTGGAGATTAAGGTAAAAAAAAAAAAAAAAAAAAAAAATTAAAATTTTTTTAAAAAAAAAAAAAAAAAAAAAAAAAAAAAAAAAAAAAAAAAAAATTTTAGAAATATCTGTTGCATCCACCACAAACATTACATATTTCATTAAAACAAATATACATAATTTAAATGATGGATGGAATTATAGAGTCAACACAAACACCAATAACAACAACTACACAAACACCAATAACTGATATTGTTAGTAATGGTCACATAAAAGAAGAAATAACCAACAATAGAACCGAAAATAATACAACAACTTCAACAATAAATGAAAATAGTAGTAATAATAATATAACAACCGAAAATACAACAAGCACAACAACCACATCATCATCATCATCATCACCAATAACTAATAATATAAATGAAATTAATGTAACTACACATGCAAAACCAATACCAAAATCAAATAGAAAGAAATCAAAAAAACAAATACAAGTAGTTAAAAAGTCACCAGTACCAATTGATTATAAGCAATGGCATACTGAATGGCCAATTGATGTATATACACATCCAATTAATGGACGTTATTTAGTAGCAACTAAAGATGTAGAAGAACAAACAGTAATTCTTAGAGATTTACCATATACATGGGCAGTTGATCATGCAACTTGTGAATCAGTATGTCAACATTGTTTCAGTGAAGTACCATTAGATCAACAAATTGTTCCATCAGATTTCTATATGTGTGAAGGATGTCAACGTGCTGGTTATTGTAGTACAAATTGTAAATATATAGATTATAATCAACATCGTTTTGAATGTCAAATATTTAAAGAATTGGATACTGAAGAGTACTCTCCATTCTTAATGTCAGAAATTAAATTACTCGTTAGAACTCTCTCTAGAAAATGGTTAGAAGAATCAATTTGTCAAACTGCAGGTATTATGCCAACAACTATACCAATACAAGTTAATCAATCAAATGATGATACCACTTATGGAACTACCGATTCTACAACTACAACTACAACAACAACCACAACAACCGATGAATCTGAAAGTAACAATACAAACAACAGCAGCAACAAATCAAATAGTAATTTCAAGAATCCAATTATAAATTCATATGGTCAATATAAAAATCCAACTTCTTTAATACCTCAAGATAATGGTTTAAGATATAATGATTATGCTGAATTAGTTTCAAATGTGTAATGTATTAAAAGTTAACACACTATTATTATTATCATCACTACCATAGTATGATTGTAATACTAACTGTTTAAATCTGATTATAATTACAGTGAAAATTATAATGTTACATTAAAAGAAAGTTTATCATATTGGATTTGTAAATATGTTGTAAAATTATCTGCAAAATTGGGTAGAGTAGAAAATGAATTTGATTTATTAAATATATTATTGAGAAATAGATGTAATGCATTTTATATTCAAGGTAGACCAAGAGATGGATCACCAGGTGATTCAAGAGGTTGTGGTGTTTACGTTAGAAATTCATTTTTCAACCATTCTTGTGATCCAAATGTAAACTATTGGGTGGTAAATAATACATTGGAAGTTGAATGTACTTTGCTTAAAAACGTTAAAGAAGGTGAAGAACTTACAATTTCCTATATAGATACAACTTCACCATTGGATAAAAGAAGAGAAAAGTTATTGGAAGGTTATTTATTCAATTGTTTATGTTCAAAATGTAAAGCTGATGAATTATTACCGTTATCACAAACTGGTACAGTTTCAACAGATGATGATAATAACAGTGACGTTGATGAAAATGGTGCAGCAATCATTAAAAATGATGAAGATATCCTTGATGATCTCGATGAAGATATTAACGGTAATAATCTTCAAAAATCCGATGATTCAGATTCTGATAAAGATCAAAAATTTGATGAATTAGAAACATCTGATTAAAAAAAATCATAATATAATACCAATACCAAAAAAATAACTTCACATACACATACATACACACACATCAAACTTAAACAAACCAAACAACCTTTTTAATTAAATAAACAAACAATCCAATGAATTTCAATATATTTTTTATTTTTTTTTTTTTTAATTTTTTTTTAATTTTTTTTTTTTTTTAGGACATCACAAAATTTTTTTTTTTTTTTAATTTTTTTCATAAAAACCATACCCACCCAAATAATATATATTCATAATGTCAACTGTTACTAAAGTATTAAGATTAACTCGTCAATCAATTGTTTCAAATCAAAGAGCTTTCATCGTTAGAGGTGATAACTTTAAAGAAAGAGAAGAAGCTTTTGAAACTCAATATGTTAAACAAAAGGAAAGAGACGAACTCAGAAAATTAGCTGAACAAAAAAAAGCACAAAATAAAGATGCTGAAAAACCATCAAAACCAACAACATCAACAAATGATAGCAATGCTGAAAAAATTAAAGAAATCGAAGAAAAGATTGCAAAATTACAAAAAGAACTTTCAAAATTACAAAAATAAATTTTTGGTCTGTCAAGTAATATATAAATCAACATCATCATCATTGTCTTATCAAGTAAATTATTAAGGGAAATTCAGTAAATATAATAAAAAAATAAATAAAATCCCACCAACAACCAATATATATTTGTATTTAAAAAAAATTATTTATTTATTTATTATTATGTACAAGGTGTTGTTTGGTGTTTTTTTTATTCTTCATCTTCTTCATCTTCTTCTTCATCTTCACTATCACTACTAACATCTTCTTCATCACTATCTGCAACACCATACTTTTTACGATTTGGATTACCTGCGATACCTAAATCATTTAAACCATTATCAGAGTCATCACTATCAACATTTGTTAAAAATTTTTGTTGATTTGGAAATGTTCTTTGATTTTTATCTTCTAATTCAAATTCTTTTGGCCTATAGTAATAATGATAATAATGATTTATTAGTTTATGTTTGATATGATGGTAGGTATGATCAATATTTATTATTATAATAACATACCAATCATTTGATTTAACCAAACCTTTAACATTTTCTTTTGATAAGATATGAACGATTGAACATTTAACTTGAGATGATTTTGTTGATTCGTCTTCTTTATCGACAATTGCATAATTTCCTTTTTTAATCCATAATATATTTTTGAATTTTGCAGGAACTATAGCCAATACAGTTGAACCATCACGATATTCTACTTCAACCACATTACCACCTCTCATATCAATTACTTTTACTATATTTTGATCATTTTCAAGTGTTAATTGTGAATTTAATATATTGTTTTTAACATGTTTACGTGAATGACTCATAATAAATGATAAATTGAGGTTTCGTTCGTTTCTTTTTAAAAATAAAAATAAAAATAAAAAAAAAAGTTTTTTGTGAAAAAAAAAAAAAATAAAAAAAAATTAAAAAAAAAAAGTAATTTATTAATTAAATCAATCATATAAAATCTTTTTTATTGTATTTATATAGCGATAATAATAATTCACTTTTATATAAATAGAATTATTAACTATTTATATAAATTAAAAAAATATAAATGTAAAAATGAAATTTTTTTTTTTTTTTTTTTTTTTATTTTTAAATTTTTCAAAAAATGGAGAGCACAGAAAATAAAGATGAGATAATGGAAAATATACAGACAACTACAACAACAGTAGTAACAAATAATACAAATATATCAACAAAAGCAGTAAATTTAGAAGAAATTGGTAAACTAATTTCACAAGGTGCAGAAGCGGTATGTAAAATTGGTGATATTAGTTTTTTAAATACAAAAGTGTGAGGATAATTTAACTAATTTCTACCATTTTTATGTACAGAAAACATTTGAAATTAACTTATATGGATTAAAATGTATTGTAAAAGAAAGATTTATTAAAGCATATAGACATTCAATATTGGATCAAAAAATATCATCCAAAAGAATTCTTCAAGAAGTTAGAGCATTGAATAAATGTAAAAAGAGAGGTGTTCAAGTACCATCATTATATTTAGTTGATATTGGTAATAATAGAATATATATGGAGTTTATTGAAGGAGAAACATTTAAACAATATCTATATACAAATCAAAGTAACCAAGAATACAAACAAGCAATCGAAGCTAAATGTAAAGAATTGGGTAAACAAATTTCAATTATACATGGTTTAAATTTAGTTCATGGTGATTTAACAACATCAAATATAATGATTAAAAAAGATCAAAACAACAATGAACAAATGGTTTTCATTGATTTTGGTCTTAGTTATATATCAGCGGCAGTTGAGGATAAAGCAGTAGACCTATACGTTTTAGAACGTGCTTTCATTTCAACTCATCCAAATTCTGAACCTTTATTCGATATAATTTTACAAGGTTATCAAGAAAATAATTTAACAAACAAAACAATTGTACAAAAATTAAATCAAGTAAGATTAAGAGGTAGAAAGAAAACTTGTTTTGGATAATTTAAAATTATTGGATTAGGAAACAAGAGATATCTATTAATCATCTATCATATTCAATTTAATAAATACACCTTATATATTGGGGGGGGGTTTTTTTAACAATTATTTATTTATATGTATTATATTATATTTATATATTATTTTTTTTTTTCTTTTTTAAGATCTTTGTTGTTGTTTTCTATTTGGTGTAATTGGTGAAGTTGGACCTTTTAATGATAATTTAATTTCATTTAAATACATTATTTGACAAATATTAACCAATCCACCTTTAGTATCTTGAATGTAAGAGATTGCATTTGTAGTTTCAACGTGAAGTGTATTTAATAATTTTCTAGAGTTTGGATTTTGTTTTGATTTTATAATCTCTGCCAACATTGAAGAAATTAATTTAATATCTTGAGTGATTTTTGTAATTGTAAATAAAACTTCATTTGATTTTGAAATTGCCCATTCTTTAATTGAATCTGTTGTGGCAGGTGAATCTGATTGTAATTTTTCATCTGGAATTGAAATGGCGATTGTTGTAATTAATTCTAAACCAATGGAAGTTAATTGGTAAATCTTTTCTAAACCACGGCATAATCCCAATTCAATGGATTGACCTTTTAATTGTGGTGTAAATTCTTGAAGTTTATCAAAAAACATAGCATATTTCTTTTCCAATTCAAATACGTGAATGTCACTAAATGATTTTGAAGCAGATTCAAATCTTGATTGATCAATGGTTGGAATTTCATCACTTTCAAATAAATCTTTAATTTCATTTAATACTGGTTCAACAGATGATTTCAATCCAGAAATTGAAATTACTTTTCTATTGATCTGATGGGATTTCATTGTTGATTCTACAGATACTTTTTCAATGTCTTGAATATATTTACCAATATTAAAATGTTCTGAACATTTATTTGAATCAAATTCACCTGCTTCAAATATTGAATCATCAATATTAAATTCAAATGATTTCGATGATTTATTTGTTGTGGTGGTTGTATTGTTGGTAGTAGTTTTGTCAATTGGTGATGTTTGTTGTTGTTGTTGTTGTTTTGGTGATGATTGTTGTTTTGGTGGTGAATTATTATTAACATTATTACCACTACTATTATCATCTGATGGTTTATTTTTCATCTGAGATGAAAACATTGAGTACGCTCTTTGACCAACAGATTCAAGTACATCAACTGAAGAATCCATCATTTGTGAAGCTTTACCATATAATTCTGAATTTGAAATTTTATTTTTAGTGTCTGATGAAATATTTGAAACTTCTTGTGTAATACCTTTAACATTTTCCAAATTTGCATTATCTTGAACCGATTTAAAACCACTTGAAAATAATGAACCAGCAAAATATAATGAATCTGCAATCATATCTGCTGTTTTAAATACACCATTATCAATTGCACTTAATATACTATCATCAGTTTCATCTACACTATCATTATTACCAGTGGTATCATCATTTCTGTTTCTTATTTTATTCTTATGTTCCATATATAAATCATATTCATCTTTTGTTAGTTCAATTTCTTCTTCAACCATTACTTCTTCTTCTGATTCTTCATCTTCTGAATCATCCAAATCAACACGTGCAATTTGTGTAATTGTATTGGAAACAGCATTACCAATTGATGAAAACCATCCACCCCATCCAGATTGTTGTTGTTGTTGTGGTGGTGGTGTTGGTTCTACAACTGGTGGCGGTGTTGGTTTCTTTATTTTCTTTGGTTTTTTAACTTTAATAAATTTCTTTTGCTTAATTATATATTTTTTTTCTTCCTCTTCTTCTGGTTGTGGTTGTTCTTGTTCATCTCCTCTACCTTCAACTATTGGTACATCAATATCTTCATCATCACTCCATTTATCTTGTTTTGATTTAACTGATTCTTCTTCTTTAGTTGATTTTTCTTCTTCTTTAATTGGTTCTTCTTCTTCTTTTACTGGTTCTTCTTTTTTTACATCTTCCTCTTGTTTAATTTCAACTTGTTCTTCCTCTGCTGTTGTTTCTTTTTTTTTTTCAACTTCTACTTCTTGTTTTTTTTCTACTTCTTCAACAGTTTCTGTTATTGCGCTAATTGTTGCTGAATCTGTTTCGGTAGTTGGTTCGTCAACTACTTCATTATCGATATTTGTTGTTTCAATTGATTCACTTTGATCTTGTGAACTTTTTTTTTGATGTCTTTGTTGTTTTTTTTTTGTCATTTTAATTTATATGTTCACTTTGATAAATTAAAATTATTCGTCTGAAAATAATAAAAAATTTAAAAAAAATAAAAAAAAAAAATAATTTGTGTGGGTGACTGGGCAAAATTAAAATTAATAAATTTTATTTTCATTATTTTTATTTGAATTTAATTGATATTTTGTGTATACATTAATGTGTCTATATTTGTATTTTTATTTTTATTAATTAATTTTTTCATATAAATTATTTTTCAATGAAATAAGTGATGATGTGAAATTTGATGAAAATTAAAAAAAAAAAAGAAAAAAAAAAAAATTTAAATTTTTTCATTTTTTATTCAGAAATACCAAAACAGCAACCAATTGTATATACTATAAACTATGAATCAAAATAAATTACCAACATCACCACCAATTGCGTTACAACAACAACAGCAACAACAACAACCAATTAATTCAACTAGTCCTAGGAATGTTAATGTTGGTAATACAGCTGCAGTTGTAGCGACACCATTACCAACAGAACCATTATTAACACAATATACAAGAACTATTGAATCAAAAGCAACACAATTACAACAATTAAATAAAGATATATATCAATTATTAAAGATAACAACACCACCAAATAATAAAGATACATTAACATCAACTGATGAATATGAAAACAATATAAAATTATTAAATCAATATAGAGTCAAAGTTTTCGAATTAATTAAAGAATTACAACAAGATATGTCAAATCAAGCTTTAACTTTAGCCCATTTAACACCAATTTTAAATGAACAACAAGATTTATTATTTTATGATCCACCACAACCAACAACTTCAACACAAACAACAGAAACAGGTGGTACAATTGATTCAACTAGTAATATGGATACATCAACATCTACAGTTGTTACAAAATTAACACCAGAACAACATAATATGAAATTATTTAATGAAAAATTCCAACAACATTTAACACCTAAAACAGTTCAAGATCAAAGTTCTGATTGGGATGTAGTTAATAAAGATAAAGAGAAATTAGCTAAAAATACAGATAGAGTTAAATTCACTATATTTAGTGATAAAAATAGATAAAAAATAATAAAAAAAAAACGTATTATGTATATATATTTATGTAATGGGTGTATAGGGTATATAGGTTCGATATATAGTATTTTTGTTTATTTAATGTATAAAAACTATTGAATTTGGATTTAATTTTGATAAATCAAAATTATCAATAGTATTATTTGGTGAATCAATTGATATTTTTAAATTATTTGCTCTATTTGAATTTTCACCTTTTAATTCTAAAATTGGTTCATTTAATAATATTTGTATTAAATCATTTATATTTTCAATACTGGGTACTCTTTTTAATATTCTTTTTCCATTTTTTGTTGTTGTTTCTATTATTTTTTCATCTTTAAAATAAATTCTATTAATTTCACCAGAACTATAAACCATACATGAATTTAATTTATCACTATGTTCTTTTTCTTCTTCTTGTTGTTGTTTTCTTGGAATTATTGTTGATTCTATCATTTTTATTTTTGAAGGGGGAGGGAGAGAGATATTTATTCCTTTTTTATTTTTTATTGAAATAATTAAAAAATTATGTAAATTTACTTAAATATTAAAAAAAAAGTATTAAAATATTTAGAAACTAAATAATATTTATCTACTTACTCATTGTATAAATGTTGCTTGAGCACGTGCTCTTTATTGAATATAAAATGAAATGGGGGGGTATAAAAGTTAATTTTTTTAAAATTTAAAATCTCCATATTTTTTTTATTCTATTTTAAACAGGATTTAAGTGGTCAAGTAAAGTTAAAAATTCTACAAAGTTTATTTTATTTGGGTACTCTAAATCTGAATCTACATTTATAAAAATTTAAAGAAATAAAATGTAGTGTTATTTTTTTTTTAATTTGTAAAACTTTTTATCAATACCAATCAAATTACTGTTTGTCATCTTTTAATACAGATAAATACAAAAATAATAAGAATAATTGTTAATTAAATTTGAAAGTGAACTTTATAATCTTCAATGGTACTTGAAGTATATGTTATATTACTATAGGATATCAAAAAAAATAAAAGCTTTCTTTTGATTTGAAAGATAATCCATATCATACCAATTGCAGCAGTAGTTTTTTAAAAAATATAAAAAAAACTTGAGCCACCTACAATAAGAAACGATACAATATAAATTATTATTAATAAAGTAACAAATATAATAAATTTAGTTTGAAAATAAATTTAAGACCAGGTAAAAATTATAGGTTATATCATTTATCTATTAATAAACTTTTTCAAATTAATCAAAAAATAAAAAAAAATAAAAAAATAAAAAAAAATATTTTTTTTCGATTTCTCAAGCATAATCTCCATAAATGACAATTGATATCGTTAATATATACTTTTAATATCACATGATATCAATGTTATAACTAAAGAAATATATTCAATAATCAATATTACACTACACTAAGATTATTTAATTTGTATGTATACTTGTAATATTTTTTTGTTATGTTACAAAATACACACATTCACTCAGAGAAATAAAAAACACGCATACATACACCAATTACAAATTAGTTTATCATCACACATCTTTTTTTTTTTTATTACCTATACACACATACTATATGTATATGTTATTATATTTCGATTTCTCATATAAATTTGTTTTCTGACATTTTATCAAAATTATACAAATACATATAAAATTAAATTAACACACACACACACTTTTGATAGTAGTGTGGTGTTGCTAATTTATCAATATTATTCATATCTATTTATTTTTTATATGTATGGTTATTAACATACTGGTACCAGTATGTTTGTGGTTTAACAATGGGGAAGTGGTATATGTATTAAATGTGTAATAAAAAATAACAAATCTATTTTTATAAGCAGTTTATTCTTTCTCATATGATAAAGTTATAAATATATATTGGAAAATTATTTTTGTTAAAGAGATTGATGTAATAGCAACTAAATTAAAACCATCTGATATCAGAACAACATTAAGTAATCC
>JACAFY010019672.1:0-12337 GCA_015252635.1 Dictyostelium capitatum | reverse complement strand
ATATCTTTTATAATAAAAATAAAATAAAAAAATACAATAACAACAACAACAACAACAACAACAACAACAACAACAACAACAACAACAACAATAACAATAATAACAATAGTAATATGGTTGATTCAATAACAGCAATTAATTTATTTCATGGTAATGTAAAGAATATATTATTGAAATCATCAACTTCAACATTATATAATAAATGTAATGGTGAAATATGTGTATCATTTATTCAAATTAAGAAATTAAAAAAGAATGAATCAAATATTGGAGTTGTTGGTATTGATGATCATTCAATTCATTCAATTTTAAATGGTAGTAATGTAAATTGGTTAGAAAGATTAAAAGTAATATTCAAATCAATGTCAAATAAATATTATAATCAAATTGATAAACAACAGGATGGTGTAGTTACTGGTAATTGTAATGGTACTGGTACTGAATATGGGAATGGTAATGATGACAGTGATATTGGAAGTTACTATTTTCATATTACATCGATTGTACACTTTATTATGTCACATAAAACACAATTAAATATTCAAAACTCAATATTTAATCATAAAAAGTATTTACATTACCTATGTTACATTTTAGTATTATCAACATTGATCGATAATCCAAATGTATTCATTAAACATACAGAATCAAATGGTTATTGGTGTTTACTATTAAATAAAAAAGAAGAAAAAGAAGGAGAGATAGAATATAGTAATTGTACTCATGAAAATATAAATGAAGAAACCTTTTATTCACAAAATGAAGAAATATTAAATTCCGATGACGACGATGAAGATATCGAAGATTATATGGTAATTTCAACATCTACATCATTTGTATCAAATAACAGTTGTAACAATGGTGGTAATATTATTACAGGGCAAAGTAGCAGTGAAGATGACGAAGATGAAGATGAAAATGAAGATGAAGATGAAGAATTTGAAGGTAATGATGGAATGGAAGAAGGTGAACTTGAAATGAAAGAACATCAATTTCCATATGAAATGAAAGTTTCATTTGATAGTTTAGATTTCGAGGTAGCAATAAATCACACATTTAAAAGCAATAAATAAATATCATAATGTATCAATATAAAACAAAGAATATTTAAATAAAATATAAACACACATGTATTTATATCAGTGGTTGTATTAATAACAATTATAGTGTTTATAGTAGTTTATTATCATATTTTTCATCACCAATTCATTTACCTTTCTCTTCATTCCTCTCTTCATTCTTTTTAATAATAAAAAAGAATCAATGGAAATGTTATTTCAATTATTATCAACATAAAAATAATATTAATTTTGTTACTGGTAATGACATGGATAATAAAAGACAAATTTATCAAGTAGATGGTGACAACATCATTACCAATACAATAACATCAAGAACAACCAAATATAAAATCAAATGAAAAACAATCACTAATTATTAATCAATAAATAAATATTTTCTTTTATCATAGGTCACCATATTTATAAACACACCAAAAATTTATTCATAATAATTAAAATTTTTTTTCAAAAATATATCCTCATTTATTTTATCACATCAACTACCAAATCTATAGTTAGTGAAGGTTTTTGCAATAGATTGAGTTGATTGATTTTAAAAAACAAATTAACACCAAACATTTAAAAAGATTAATTGAAAGAATCATTAATTAGATTTTAAATTATTATTGGACAATAAAGAAAAATAAAGACAACAATTACAGCAATAAATAGAATATAAATTTATAAAAAATTAATTAACTGAATAATAAAATTTACATATGTTAAAAAAATTTGAAAATTAACACATGTTATCATGATTTTTTTAATTTTGTTTTTATTACACCCATTATTTTTTTTGATTTTTTTATTATTTTGAAACTACATCATTACAAGAAAAAAAAAAAAACATTATTTATTATAAATCAATTTGTACTAGTATCTCTTGTATATACATATCCATTTATTTATTTATTTATTTATATATTAATTAATTAATTAATTATTATTATTTATTTATTTAATCAACCATATCATTAATTAACAATGAGTACTAAAAGAAGTAATCAAAAGAATGAAGTTAAATTCAGTGATAAGTTTGAAACATTAGCGCTACCATGGATGGAATATCAAATTATATTACAAGAATGGAAGATTGATAAATTGACAACAGTTGTTAAAGATAGTATTGTAAGAGATATGAAAAAAAATTCAGTTTTCAATTCAACTCAATATAATGCAAATGATTTAGAATCAATGATTGGTGATTGGTCAATTTATCCAATTTCAAATAAATCTAAAATAATCGAATTCTGGAAGATTATTGAATCACATAGAGTAAAGTTCAACATTAGCGTATGTAACAATAAAACCAAAAAAAAAAAAAAAATAAGAAAAATACTATTTCGACCAAAAAAACTAATTTTTTTGATTTTATTTTTCCTTTAGCATTTATTAAAATCAAATGTACTAGAGAAATCAAATAAACATAGATCAACAGGTAATGGTGTTGGTCATAAAGGTAATTTTGACAAAAATTCAATTAGACCAACTGCAAATTATAGACAAAATAAAAAGATAAAAGTTGAACATGAAGCTGAAACTAATAATGGTAATAATAACAACAGCAATGAAAATCAAATTCAATCAAATATTATAACTAGAAGTAACACACATAATCAACAATTGCTTTTACAAGCTCAACAACAACAACAACAACAACAACAACAACAACAACAACAACAACAACAACAACAACAACAACAACAACCAAGACAACGTCAATTACTATTTTCAACTGATGATGATAATGAAGAATTAGAAAATTATGAAGATGTTGATACTGATACTTCTGATGATGAAGGAAATCATCAATACCAATTATTACAACAAAAGCAACAACAACAACAACAACAACAACAACAACAACAACAACAACAACAACAACAACAACAACAACAAGTACGTGAAGTTGGTAAAAAAAGTAAAGGATTTGTTGAACAACAACAACCATCAGCAAATGCATCTTTATCATATCAACAATTACAAAAAAATAATAGTAATAATGTTGTCGTAAATAGAAGTAATTTTGGATTAAAATCACCAAGATTACTTTCATTACAAAATAATTTTGCATATGCAAATAGTGGTGGTAACAATAGTAATAACTCTACTCCAAATAATCAATCACCAACTATTGTATCAAATCAACATCATCAAAATATTCAATCAGCAAGATTAAATGATCATCATCAACAACAACAACAACAACATTATAATAATAATAACAACTATAACAGTAATGGTTTAGTTTATTATTCAGCACAACAATTTTATAATTCTTTGGAAAGTAATAACAATGGTCAAAACTATCAACAAACTCCACAACAACAACAACAATATAATAATTATGCATATTCACAAGCATCAACATTATCAATTAGCAGTGATCAATTATCACAATCTTCAAATATTGGTTCTTCATATAACAAACAATAAATATATATCTGTGTCTAGTTTTCTTTTTAATAATAAAAATATCTTGGGTTGTTTTTTGGTTTTGAATTTTTTTTTTCTTTATTTTTCTTTATTTTTTTATCAGTTGACATTTAAACATGTTAAAATTAAAACTTAAATCTATAACTACAGTTTATGAATTAGATTTATTAAAAAGAAATGAATTGCAAGATAGAAAAGTGGAATCATATGAATTAATAAATTATTTAATGCATGATGGTATAAATAATATATTTCAATATCAAGAGTTTGATTCAATAAATGATTTAAAGAAAATTGAAAAAATATCAAATAACATCAATACAACAGTTGGTGAAAAAGAAAGAAAGTTGATAAAGTATGTTGTAAATAGAAGTCACACTTATTATTTAGATTATTTAGAAATTTATGGTGATGATAAAGAATGTAACACTAAAAAGAGTTATATATCAAATATATGGAAATATGAATTACATTGTCAATATATATTTTCAACATGTTCAATTAATGGTTTAAATTATATGAATAAAATTGGATATAAAACAACATTAAGATATACACCAAATCAACATAACATAATGAAAACTGAACAATGGTTACAATTTATTATATTATATCAATCTCAAAAATCAATAAATTTAAGTAATAATAGTGAATGGTTAAAAGAGATATTTATAAATTTATGTACTTTATCAAGTAAAGAAGATAATGGTGATACAAGTTATTTAGATTCATTTAAATCTTTAATTTCAAATTCACCACAATTTAAAAATGTATTTAAGAAAAGTAGTCAATTTAAATTATCAAATCCATATCTTGGAGTAAATAATTTTAATACATTTAAATGGTGTTGGGAGTTTTTAAATTTTATTGAACTATCTATTGATGATTTACCAATAAATTTTCAAATTTGTTCAACCAAAGAAATTGATTTCATTGTCGAAAAAGTATTCAATTATGATGAACAAAAAATTAAACCAAATTTATTAAAATTCAAATCAATTTCATTGATAAATTATTTTATTGGTAAATTTGAAAAAACTAATGAAATGGATATGAAAATATCAGAATTAATATACAATTATCAAGATTATAATGACATTAAAGAATTGGTTAATTGTTTAAATGAAAATGGTTTTTATGGAATGATAAGATTAAAATTATATTTAAAAAATTTAATAGCAAAATCCATTCAATTACAACAAGATATAATTAAATCATTAAATTTTAATTCAATTGATAAGGATGTTTTAAATATATTATTAGTAGATTCCATTTATTCATTTGAAATACCAATTGTAGAAGCGATTTTAAATGGTTGTCAATTCATTGAAATTGATATTGAATTAGTTAATAAACAAATGGATTACAATACAAAACCACATCATTCCATTACATTTGAACAAATTTATCAATTCATTTTATATTTAATTCAAAAATTATCCAAACAATTAAATTTAATGGTCAATTTAGTTGATCATCTTTATTACACATTAATAGAAGTTGGTGAAAAAGAGAATACATTTAAAAAAACAGATCAATACCTTGAAAAAGTTGTAACCATTTATAATCAATTTTATCAAATACATAATTTACCATTTGAAATATTGAAAATTGATATAGAAAGTTTATTAAAATTAAAATCATTTTGGATAAATGATTTTATAATTCATTTTAATATTGATAAACCAGTTATAAAAAAAATATGTAAATCATTATCAATCAATAGTATATTTGATATTTTAAATTATGATATCAATACATTAAAATCAAGATTCAAACAATTGGTATTTAAATTTGAAACAAATAATTTATTAAATATATTACTTTCAAATCATAATTATCAAATGGCAGTTGAATATGTAATTAATAATTCAAATTCAAATTTATTTGATATTAGTTTATTATTGAAATCATCAATATCAATTGAACAATTAGAACCAATTTTCAATTTAATAAAAACAAATAAAATTCCAATTAGTAATTTATTAAATATTTCAATTAGAGTTAATAAATTTGAAATATTTAAATATATAATGGAATTGGAAATAACATCAATATCAAATATAGAATGGATTGATTATCCATTTATAATAGAGAATTCAAGATTAGATTTTTTAGAATATATATTTGTAAATCATTTAAATTTATTTTTGGATATTTACAATAAAAAGAATTCAACATCAAATTTTAAAATTACAACACCAATTTATAATAATGATATTCAATGTTGTATATTATTAAATAAATATTTACCAATAAATATATTCAATATTAATGATCAATTAATATCATTATTTAATTCAAATACTGGATATCAATATGAACCATTAAAATATTTTAATGAACAAAAATAAAATAAAATTAACCTTATAATTTTTAAATTAATTTATTTTGTTTTCTTATGTATATAAATATTGTTTAATTTTATATATATATGTTTTATTTATATTTTATATATTATATTATATTATATTATATTTTATGCTTGTGATGTAAGTGATTTACCAGTAATATTTGGTGATTGTTGCATTTTTATCATTCCATCATTTGATTTTTTAGTTTTAAACCAAACTCCAAATGATACAGCACAAGCTAATGCTATCATACCAATTGAAATACCAGCTAAAGCACCTTTTGATAAACCGTTATTACCAGATGAAATTTGTTCTTCTTGACATGAATAATTTGTTTCAAGGAAAACAGAAGTATCAGTAAAAGTTAATGAGTAACGACAACCAGTAAAATTTGCAACGATATCATTATCTGGGTCATATGTATAGAGAATAACATTATCAGAAGATAATGGAGTAACGAAACCATTTGCAGTTTTAATGATTTCATTTTTAGAATTATTTGAGATTTCAACGTAAATGAAAACTTCAATTAATGAACCTTCTTGGAGATCTAATGAACCAGTTACATTTAACCAACTAAAATCTAATGGTGAAGCAAGATACAATTGAATATTTGCACCATTTTGAATTATAACATTACCATTAATATTTAATCTAGTTCTTTCATTGTAAACACCTAAAGAACCAGTTTCCATTGTAATACCATTACTGAAATTACCATAATAACCATAGATTGAACCAGATTTTGATAATAATGTTGAACCAGTATTAATTGATGAAAATGCTAAACTAATATCACCATCATTTACATAGGCACCTAAATTTACAGTTGAATTTCTAATTGCAAATTCACAACGACTACATGCAAAACTACCAGATCCAACAGTACTAAAATCAGCATTATCCAATAAAAGAGAAACAGATGAGCCAATAAAAGAGTTACTTAAAGTTACAGTGGAATTGAATGACCAAATTGAATTTCTCATTGAAAGTTGTCCTGTAATTGCATAATTTGTTTTATGTGTAAAAATTGAATTTGTGAATACGGCAGCTGGTGAAAATTGAGCGACACTTAATACTGTAACATTATTTGAAAGCATGATTGAAAGAGTTGAATTAATAGCATTTACTATTGCTTGATCAGATGTAACCAATTGATCTAAATATAAACGTGAATTTGACAATTGAATTTTTGATTGATCACCTAATGTCATTGTACCAGTAATTTGAACATTATCAGCATCGGTTGCAATAATTTGACTAGATCCAGATAATACAATACCATTTGTAGTGTTTTTATTAATTAATGCACTATATGATTGACCTGTGAATTTTAATCCAGATGAACCAGTTAAAACAGTTGATGAAACTTTAACAATTGAATCACCATTTTGTTTTGAATAGAAAAACATTGTTGAATTATCATTTAATGTTAATGTACCATTTGTATTTGAAACTGATCTCTTTACATCAAGTATACTATTTTCATTCAATGTTATTGATCCTGTATTTTGAATTGATAATGCAGTTTGTTTATTCATTGTAGTTGTAAATGTGTTTATATTTACACCATCAGTTAAAGATTGTTGATATGCATCTGAGAATGATAATGTTAATCTTGAATTTACCTCCATTAAAATATTACCACATGTTAATGTTGAATCTACAATTGTTAATTGTGAGTTACTTGTCAAATCAAGTGATAAAATTGAATTTGGTGTATTCATTGTTAATATTGAATTTAGTCCTAATACTACATTATCAGTTGTACTTGGTAATGATGGTGTCCAACATGTATTATTGCTAAATGTATTACATCCATTTAATTGTGACCATGTTGTTTGTGATTCAACTTGTTTTATTATTAAAAGTACATTTGAAATTATTAAAAATATTTTAATTATATTCATTCTTTTTTTTTTTTTTTTTAGTTTGTGTTTTTGTGTTGTTTAATGTTACAATTTATATGATTTTACAGTTATTAATATTACAGGTTTGATTGTTTTAAAATATTTATTTTTTTAAAACGGGTGGTTTATTTTTTTTTTTTAAATTTTTTTTATAATAAATGGGGTAATTGTGGGTGGTTTTTTAATATATGATGTTTCAATGAAAATAATGTATGTGATTTTAAATATATAGTGATAATTAAAAATTAATTAATTATTTTAAATTATTAATGAAGATGTGGGTTGTTGAGAGTAATGTTACAAGTTACAAAAATATATGAGTGGTGGTGAGTGTGTGTGTGGGTTTGATCACAATAAATAAATAAAATAAATAAATAAATAAAATTTGTATTTTAGATGTTGGTTGTTGTTATTGTTTTTTTTTTTTTTTGTTTATTAAAATTTGAACATTTAAATAACAAAATAAAAAAAAAAGTGATTTTAGAAAAAATAAAAAAAAATAAAAAAAACAAAGGTACACAACATGATTGAAAATTGATGATAACCGACTGATTAATGTGATACCACACTAAATACACACACACACACTAAACACAAAAAACACAAATAAATCAAGCATGCAAATATTATCATTTCATTTATTGTTGTTTGTTATTATTGTAACCACTTCTCATAAAAAAAAAAAAAATTTGTGTCAGAAATCTGTGGTAAAATCTCAAATTAGTGTGTAGTGTAGTGGTGTTTTTTAATTATTTTCCAATTGTTGTTTTTATTATTTATTGATACCATATATTTTAATTTAAAATGACTTAATAAAAAAAATAAAAAAGATATATACACCAAAATAAGATCATCAGAAAAATGAGATGTTGTTATTTTTTATATGTTATAATGATCTCACTATAGTAGCTCATTAAATTATCATCGTAAAATAATATTATTATACAAATCACGACTTACAAAATACAAAGAAATAAAGAGAGAGACTTGAACGAGTGTATTGTTATTTTACAATATTATTATTTTTTTAACAGTATAGTGATGTGTTTAATTTGTTGATGTGGAGTGATTCAAAAGTTAATTTTAGAACAATAGCATATTGGAAATTGTTGTTTATTACTTTAATCAAAATCATTACTTGAAAAATTATTAATTTCATAATATATCTAAAAAAAGAGTTTTAACAGTTTATATAAAATAAAATGTACTTTATCCACAACCAACACACACACACTGATAGCCACTAGTTCAAACTATTATTATGGGGTAATGATGATAGGTGGGTGGGTATATATATCTAAAAATAAAATGTTATTTTGTAAAAATAATAATTAAATTTACCCATCGATTGAATTGATTAATTGAATATGAACATACAACAACAATAATAATAATAACACCAAATTAATTTAATACAATATGTAATATGCTGAAACTATTAATACTGATAAGTATATCTGCGGTTCTGTTTCTCCTGTGTGAGTGTGTGTGAATTAACTATTCTTTGATATTGTGTGTAATATTTGTAATTTTATTTGTACAAAGGTGGTAATTTATAAAAATCATTCATTGTATTCTGTTAAAATAAGAAGATTTTAACTGGTGATTATTTAAAGATTTATAATTTAGATTGATACAAAAAAAAGGATTTAATGTTGATTTTTGATCATGGTATCTAAAGTGAATTCCTACTTTTTGTTTTGATGTGATTACACTTTACACACTATTATAATAATAAAATTAAGCGGTTGTCAAAAATTGCTTTTTTTTTTTTTTTTTTTTTTTTTTCAAATTTTAAAAATCAGATGAAATTTACAACAGCCGATTTTATAATTACTCATATTGTTAATTATGTGTACAGATTTTTAAAAATAGAATGACGTGTAATATTTATAATATATATATATATGTTACACAAATTTTTGATTGATTAATCGTGAGTGTATATATATATAAATAAATTGTAAAAATTCGTGTGTGAAATATTTTACTTACTATAAAAAAACATATATCTACACGACTGTGTGTTAGGTAATAAATATTTTTAAAAATTAAAGACAAACACTCACTCACTCACAAAACAATATAAATGTTTTATGCGAATTATTTAATTGAAATGATATATTATTTATTTATTTTGTTTTTTATTTATGATGATATCACTATTTAACAAAGTAAGATGTTCCTTTTGAACCATCATCAATACATTTACCAGTTGTAGGTTGATTTGTACAAAGAACACCCAAACGATACCGTAATCTTCTAGGCCTATTTACTTTTTAGGGTGACATTTAACAGTTGAGGTTGTTTCACATATACCATTATCTTGATTGAACACATTTGTAATACATTTATTTGAAATATCACTTAAATAATTAAAAAAAAAATATTAAACCACAAATAACCGCCATAATTAATTTTTAGCAATATATAAATTTAAGTATATAAATTTTCAAAAGATATATATATCTCTATATTTTATCGACAAACACATTTCAAATACAAATAATAATAATTTTTTATAGTTTAAAAATAGAATTAATATAAATATATAAATTACACATTTTTATTGATTTACTATTATATGTAAAAATTAAAGCAATAACATAATTATAAAAGATATGAATTGATTGTAAAAATAATATGGTATAATTTATTTTTAGTTATCATATTATATGATATATTCACTTTTTAACAAAGTAAAGATGTTCCTTTTGAACCATCATCAATACATTTACCAGTTGATGGTTGACAAACTTGACTTTGACAAAGAACGCCAACGATACCTAATGCATCAATAACTTTTTTTGGTGGACATTTAACAGTTGAGGTTGCTTCACATATACCCTTATCTGGATTACATACATTTGTAATACATTTATTTGAAGTATCACATTCAACTGGTTTAATTTGACATTGACCGGTTATTTTATCACATCCACTTGATATTTGACATTTATTTGGTGAATCACATTTCTTTTCACTTTCAAAAACACATCCTTTTGAAGTGCATTTATCATTTTGTGTACATGCATTGTTATCATTACATTTTGAATCAATTGGGGTATATACGCAACCAATATTTGGATCACATGAATCTTCAGTACAATCTATTTTGTCATTACAAATTTTTGGAGTGGTTTTACATTCACCAGTTAATTTATCACATCCACTTGATACTAAACATTTATTTTTAGTTGAACAATCTTTTTTTGCACAACCAGTTAAAGTACATTCACCAGTATTACATTTATCTGTTAAACATGTTGCATTATTTGGTGTACTAACACAACCATTTATTTCATCACATACATCATCTGTACAACCGATATTATCATCACAAGTTTTTGGAATTGCATAACATTGACCAGTTGAAGAGTTACAAACATCCCTTGTACATTTTGTTTGCCCTGTACATTTTACAACAGTTATAAATTCACAATCATCTTTTCTATCACATTGAACTCTATTACATTTACTATTATTAATACATGTTTTTCTACCACAAGATACCTGTTCTGATAATGATAAACCAATACATAAACCAATTACCACAAATACTATAAAGATAATATTAATTTTCATATTTATATTTTTAATATTAATTACTTAATTATTTATTAAATGATAAAAAGAAATAATGATTTAAATACCATTTTTTAAATACCAAAAATGGAATAAAAATATAAAAAAATATTAAAACACAAAAAAATGCCACAATTTTTTTAAACCAATTTACAAAAATGAGTATATAAATTGTCAAAAGATATATATATCTATCTTTAAAGTTAAATGTGTTGTAAATTCTAATGTTAAAAAAATATTTAGTTACAAAAAAAAAAAAAAAAAAAAAAAAAAAAAAAAAAAAAAAAAAAAAAAAAAAAAAAAAAAAAAATAAAAAAACAAAAAAAAAAAAAAAAAAAAATGAAAAAAATATTTTGGTTTAAATTAAATTTTAATCAAATAATTATTTGTGTGCGTGTGTGTGGTTTATATAAATAATAACCACCAAAAGATATTATTTCTTTTTTTTTTTTTATATAGATTATGGAATTGCTGTCGCTCTAAAGATTTGTTTTTAAAACATTGTGAAATTATTTTATCGGTTTAAAATATATTGATCTCTTTTAAACTAACTCACTGACAATTGCGTTGTAAAATTCTGATCAATTTATCATTCTATCATATTTATCTGTTATCTGTCAATGTTAATATCCATATACTTTATACCGTAAATTTTTTGTGAAATCACTTTATCATTATTTATAAATATTCAAAACGAATGTATGGTAATCTATAAATGTAAATAAAATGCGCAAAATACATATATGAAATAAGAATATTCTTCTCGAATTTACAGATTGAAAAATAAATAAAATTAATTTATTTTTAATTTATTTTTGCATTATGTCAAAAAGTCAGATCTGTTGTCATTATTTTTTTTTTTTTTTTTTTAATTTTTAATTTAATTTAAAAAATTAAAAATTTAAAAACAAAAAAATAAATTATAAATTAAACAAAAAAAAAAAATTGTTGGTTTTGGTAATTATACTGGTTTTATAAAAGTTTGTGTTGG
>JACAFY010019661.1:304-12341 GCA_015252635.1 Dictyostelium capitatum | reverse complement strand
TTGAAATTGGTGTTGATGTAGTTGTAGTTGTTGGTGTAGTTGTAGTTGTAGTGGTAGTTCTAGTTGTAGTTGTTTTTTTTATATTAGTATTTTCAATTTCATGTTTCAAATTTTGTATTATATTTGGTTGTTGTATAGTTGTTTTTGTTGTACTGTAATTATTAGATGGTGGTGTTGTAATTGTTTTATTGTTATTATTAAATTCAACTGGTGATAGATTGTTTGCAGTTTTTTCATTTTTTGAAATTGTTCTAATTATTGATGTCCTATTTTTTATTATCGTTGATATGTAACGATTTGATAATGATAATTTTAAATTTTTAAAACACAACATTTTATTATAAAAATTATAACAGCAAAAAATAATTTTAAAATTTCAGTTTCTTTTTTTTTTATCATATGACGTTGTGTTGCAACGTTGACAATAACTCAATGAATATCCAACAATGAATTTTTCAAATTTATGAAATCAGTTTTATATTTTTGTTTGGTTGATTTTTGTATAATAGGAGATAATTTTAATTTATTATAATCATATACCAATGATAATAGGAAACCACATTTTGATGATATAACCGAAAAAATAAGATCTTCATTATGAATATACATTGCAATTATATGTTTACTATTTATTCTGTAAAATTGTTTAATCAATTTCACCTTCACCGCTTAAACCAAGTAATAAATATTGAAACTTCTTTATAGTAAAAAGTTTTTACTAAATCTTTAAATAATTCTTTTTTAATTGAATTATCTTTGTTTATTCAAATATACTATCATACTTTAAACCAGTACCTTCTATAAATTTGAATATACAACTTTTTAAATATATATTACCAAATATTAATTTATAATATTTATAATTATCAATTATTATTTACTGTTTTCAGATATTTTTAATTTTTAATATTGAAATTATTTTATTATTTAAATTATTATTTTTATTTAAATTTAATTGAATTTTTCACATGCTTTATTAAATTGGTTTCTAAATACAAAAAAAAAAAATACTATTCCAAAGGTATTATTGAAGTTACGGACTGACAATTTTAATGCGTGAGAGAGAGTTTTTCATCTCTCTGATCATTATCAGAAACATTCGAAGCCCATATACCTACCCCTAATGATTTAAGTTATCGTCTCATCCAAATCTTTCCTTGACTCAGGGTCAACGTGCCACTCCCCTTTCAGGTACTACCGACACCATCCCAGTAACCTCTTTTATTTCCTTGAAATAGTACAGAACCCAATGAAACCCCATCTCTAACTCCTGAGATAGTTGCCATGGCAAATTGACATATCCATTGGGTTCTTCAATATTTTATATGATCTAAAACCCTTTATGAAATGTAATTTAATATTTTTTTTTTGTTATGGGACCTGGGACCAAACATTAATGTTATTTTTGAAATTTCAAAAAAATTTCAAAAAAATTTCAAAAAAATTAATATTTTTTGACCAACAAACAATGGTCACTTGAGTTTATTTTAAAATGGTACACTTAATGAATGTACAAAAATATTCAAATTTATTTATTTATATTTATTTGTATTGTTATTAAAATTGTATTTTTTAAAATTGTTTTTTTTTTAAAATTATTGAAAATTTTATAGCTTGTAATTTCTTTGAGAATGAACATCCTTTATCTAATTGTAATTGATATGATTTTTCAATTAAATTTGTAATTTTATCAAGGTTATCAATAGACAATGTTGTTTTATTACCAATTTCAATCAATAATTTAAGAATGTGATCACAATCATTTTTTGTAAGTTGACATTACTTTCCTCATTTGCAACAAAAACAAATATAATTATAAAATAACAAAACACTTTCAAAAAAATAATTAAAATCTTTTATTTAAACAATTCAATTAATTCTTTTTTTGTAGTGTGTTTATCAATATCAGAAGAGGTAGTATTTGATGAAATTAATTCTTTTAATTGTTGAGAGAATGTATCTTTATCAATATTTGAAGATTTGATAATGGTTGAAATAGTATTTAAACAAATTTCTTTTCTTTGTGATTTACCATTGATATCAGTATCTTCTTCACCCAATTCTAAAGCAGTTTGAATTTGTAACATTTCATTGAAACAATGTTTAATTGAAATTGAAGAATGGTTACTTGAATTTGGAGCAATACAATCAATTACGAAATTATTATACAACTCTGAAAGTAAATCCAATTGAGCCAAACGTATAAAACGATCAGCATCAAATATAACTTCTTCAACACCAATTTGATTAATTAAATATTTATAAATTTCATATACTAAATTCTTTACTTTACCAGATTCAATTGATTGTGAAATGAAACGTTGTTTAATTAATGGCATTGTATTTGAAAGACATTCTAAAATTGTGAATATAATTTTTGAAATTACGTCACTATCTATATTCTTTTTATTTTTACCAGTACCTTCTTCATCTTGTTCATCTTCTTCATCATCTTCTTCATTTTGTTCAACTTGAATTGAATTTGAAGAATTTAATAATTTAATGTAAACATTTAAAATTATATTTTCCAAATATTGTGATTTGTAAAGTTGATCAAATGTAAATAATTTCATTAATTTATCAAGTGTTACAATACATGATGGGGCATATCTCGAAATTGATTTCCAATTTTTAACAACAAATTGACATAATCTATCAATTGTAGTTTCCATAAACGGTAAATAATTTAATTTACTAGAGTATGCTATATTACCAATTGCTTGAATTATATGAATTGTCATTGATTTATATTTTTGTTGTGGTTTAACAATTTCATTTAATAATGGATTTAATATCTTTGGTAAATAAGTTTCTGTCAATAATGTTAATTTTGATTTATATTCATTACTGTTATCATTTCCATTCATTTGTAATATTTCATTTAAATTTCTATTTAATGAAATTATAAATTCTGAAAATATTAATGGATCTGCCAATACAGGTGCATAAATTAAAAATTCATCTGCTTGTGAATAAACATCTTGTAATACACGAATTATTGATATTAATACCAATATAATTGAACTACGAATTCTTTGAAACCATGTTTGAACACCTTTAGTTTTATTTTGACCAACATATTCTCTAATATCACCAATACAATCTAATAATTGTCTAAATATAGTAACTAATATATCTTGATTTTCAATTGAATTTTTTAATGCTGCATTTGCAACACCAATTCTTAAACTATCAATAATTGCAAGTGTATGTTTTCTATTTTCTTTATTACAAATTTCATCATTTTTAATCCTATCAATTTGAAGTAGTACTAATATTAGTATTATTATTATTATTATTACGTGTCGAGTGATTATTATTTTGTGTACATACATTGATAAATAAGAGTTAAATATAAAATTTGATAATGATCTTTCTTTTATATATATTGAAGTATAACCATTTAAAATACCAAGGAATATTAATGATGAACCTTTTTTAATATTATCAATTAATTGTTGAGCCAATGATTGTAATAATTGTTCATTGATTTCATTTTTTAAGGACATTGATGAAATTTTTAATTTACTTGAATCAACCATTGATGATTCATCTTCATCATCTTCATCATCTTCATCATCACTCTCATCATCACCTTCACTTTCAACTCTTGATGATTTAAATGGTGTATATAATTGAAAAAATTGACCTAACACTTGAGTTAAATCTTCATAAATTGATTCTTCCTTTTTACTGTATGTTCAACACAATAGATTAGTTAATAACTTTTTTTATAAATTATTATTATTTGCTAAACAATTTTGTTACATACCTATAAATTTTAATTAATGATTCAATTAATTTAATATTTTTAATTATTAATAATGGTGATGCCTGCATTAAAATAACAATGAAATCAATGATTGATTTAATTGATGTTGCAGGGAAATTATCAGCACCAATATCAACTGTTGCTAAATGTTGAATGAAACTAGTTGAATAATTTTCAATTGTATCTTCATAAATTTGTAAAAGTGATGTAAATGATCTTAATACTTCAAATTTCATTTCTTGATCATATGATTCAATAAAATGAGGTAATAATAAATTTTCAACAATTTCTTTTAAATAAACTGTAAATGAATTACTATGTTTAACATATCTTGATAACTGCAACCATCAAACAGCACATTAGTATATTATTAATTATACACATAAATAATAATAATAAACTGTTTGATACTTACAGTTCCTAATATAATTAATGACTTTTTATATAACTCTACATTTGATTTCAATGTTTCAATTTCAATTTCTGATAATGTTGTTTTCGATTGATTTGATTTAATTTGTTGTGATTTTATTTTAAGTACAAATATAAATCTATTTATATTATCGTTTGTTGATTGTTCTGTATCACAAAAGTTTTTTAAAAAGTATCCAACAATTGTAGTTGCATCTGTAATTTGAATTGCTTTAAAAAATGTTTCAAATGCTTCACTTATTTCTTCATTTGATGTTGTAGTGTTGGCTGTTGATTCCATTTTTTTATATTAAATTTATTATAATAAACACAACAATCAAATTTATATTAAAAGTGTAAAAAAAAAAAAAAAAAAAAAAAAATTTTAAAAAAATTTTTAATTTTTTTAAAAAAAAAAAAAACCACAACAAAAAAAACAAAAAAAATTAAATTAAAATTCAAAAAAAAAAAAAAAAAAACCAAATTTTTCGAAATTTTGGTCATTTTGTTAAAAAAAAATAAAAAAAAAAAAAAAAATAAAATTAATTTTTCATTTTTGGATAAACGATAAAAAGTATAAAAAGGGGGTTTTCTTTATTAATTAAATTACTAGATTTATAAAAAATATTTGCAAAGTTAAATGAAAATGTACATTCTGTTACAATTTAATTTGTCATAACCCTTTTTTGTCAACAGCAATCATATTATTTTATATAAATTTTAAATAAATTTTTAATTTTGATACCATTTTTGGTGATTCCATCATTTAATTATTTTTTCCTATAAAAACAATAACAGATAAAAATTAGAAAAACTTAAAAATATTAAACTATAAATTGCAATAGGAAAATTAATAATTATTATCACACCAGTCTACACTGACATTATAGTCATAACTAGTTTAATATCTATCTCTTTCACTTCATAGTTATACAGATACATATAATATATATAAATACGGTGACAAAATGGAAATTCAATTAATTTTAAATCCATTGCCAACAAATAATGATTCAATTGATCCTGATGAGATCAACAACTTCTTTCAACAACAACAATCACAATTACATCAAAATGTACCACAATATCGATACCAACATCAACATCAACATATACAACAACAACAACAACAATTGCAATCAACTGAAAATAATAATAATAATCAAAACGAAATTACAAAGTACCAATGGGAAGATATTATTACACCATCAACTCATGAATATACAGAGAGTTCAAGAAAGCCAAGGGTAATAAAGAAATCATCACAACCAACTGGTATAGTTAGTAAAGTTCAACAACAAAAAGTACGTGATTGGTCAAGCTATTCCTGTAAATCCATTGGAATTTCAAATTTAGTTTCATTACGTCGTTTAACAAAAGAAAAACAAATTGACTATAATTTTACCAAAGAAAGTACAAGCCCAAATAATAAAACTACATATAACTTTTAGTCATTGTTTATATATTAAAAATAACGATACGCAAGAATAAACGTCTTTTTTTTTTTTTTTAATTTTTTTTTTGATTTTTCACTTCTTTCGTTTTTGCTAATATTTATTGAAAATATCAACAAAACAACCATACACACACTCACACATAAAATGGATGAAGATTTTGAACAACCAACATTTTCAATTAATGAAATTATAGATAAAGATAATGAACAAAAAGATTCATTCATTAATGATACAACAAATATTATAGAATTACTTTTTAATCAGTATTCTTCCAATGAAAGAAATTCAATTATCTATCAATCATTATCAATGGTATTTGAATTATTCAATGAAATGATTAAACCATTATATAGTTTAATAAATGATCAAATGATGCCAAATATATTTGAACTTTATCAAATGACAGAAGATCTTAGATACTATTTCGCATTATTTAATGGTGATTTAAAAATGAAATTAAAAGATATTAAAATTGAAAATTCAAATAATCAACACCATCAACAAATTAAAGAACTAATTTCTAAATTATATAATTCAGATAGACCCTCAATTAATAGAGATGAATTCCCATTAAATTTAAATAAACTTTCAATTAAAGAAGATAAAGAAGAAGATAAAGAAACTCAACAACAACAACAACCAAATTTAAGTTTCTTTTCATTATTTCAAATATTTACATCAATTGTTTATAATTTACAATCAAATTGTGAAAAATTATTATTACAATCAATTGAAACAACTCGTACAACTGAAGTTGATATAAAGAAACAACTTTTCAATCATTTAATTAAAAGAGATTTATTGTATTTAGAAAATACAATTTCAAAATTAAATTATGTCAACCAACTACAACAAGGTAATGGTGAAAACAAATGGGAATCATTTAAACAATTATTAGAAGGTCAAACTAATAAAATTGAAACTATAAATGATGAAGAGAATTTTCAACAACAAAATTTATTAGAATCATTTCAAACTATATTTTCAAATTATATTGAAAAGAATAAATTAAATGTTGATTTAATTTTAGAGAGTTTTAATTAATAAATAAAAAAAATTTAATTAAAAGTCCAACTTATTTATTAATATGGAGGGTTTATTTATATTTAAATTTTATATTATTTAATTATTGAAATTGTTATTGATTGGTTGTTTATTATTTTGATTACTATATATTTATAATTTTAATTAATTATTTGATGGTGTTGGTGAAGAAGGTGGAAAAGCCAATACTAAAATTGAAGGATGAATTGATTCAATTGATTTTTTAAAATTATCAACACCAAATACATTTGAACATTGTTGAACTTTTTCAAATAAATAAGTTGAAAGATTAACAGTGTTTAATGGATCATTTTTAAAGAGTAAATCATAATGAATTTGAACGCCACTAGTTTCGTAAAGTAATGTACCATCAGTACAATAATCATCTTGAATTATATCGGATATATCAGCTCTTAATCCAACTACAGCTGTAATAATTTGAGATATACAATTATAAACTTCTTCTCTTGGTACAGCTAATAAATTTGAAAGACCAATTGCAATTAATTTTCTAGAATCACTTGAGCCAGTTGAATCTATAAGATCGAAATAGATTTCAAAGAATTGATTATACAATTGTGATTTATCTTTTGGCATTTCTCTTGTATCAATTGGTTCATATTCACCATCACGATCCAAAAGCTCCAATGGATATGCATCTAATAATTGGAAAAATGCCAATGGATGTTGTGTGAATATTCTAGAGAAAATTGAACAATATTCAACGAGTACAACTGGATTATCTTCTTTACCAGCTAATAATAATGATAATATTTTTTGAAGTGTTTGTTCCAACATTTGAGTTACAACTGAATCTTGTGGATTTGGTACAACTTGAATTATTCTATGAATTGATTTTGTAATTAAACTAGTTGAATCAACACCAATATCACCAATTACATCGTAGAGTACTGATGATAATTCTTGACCATGAATACGAAGGAAATCAACTTGACCCAATAATAAATATGTATCTAATACTTTGAAACAAATTTCACTACTTTCCAAAGTTGATGACATTATAACGAACCAATGTTTAAATAATTCTAATATTTCCAATTGATATGGTGTACCAGCTGATAATGATGGGACACGTACCATTGTTTGAAACCATAAATCTAAACCATCTTCCATTAGATATACTTTTTCGTCTTGATTTTCCGATGAAATTGAATAATTTATAATTGGTACTAACAATGGATAGAAATCAGTTGGATCTGAATTCATTGCTTGTAAAAAGAATGTCATTGCACGTATTAATGCACCTTTAACTAATGGACGTTCATTACCACCATTCCATAATTTAGTAAACAATTGAAATATCAATAATGAATATGGTTTAATATTATCTGCAAATGCATTGAATATCGATGATAAACAGGCAATTAAATTTGATTTTGAAGTTTCATCAGTTGTTCTTGTAAACAATGTTATAATTGATTCCAATGTAATTTGTAAATGTGGTTGATATGAATTGAAATCAAATTGATAATCTTCAATATACGCTTTCAATGAATCCATTGATGTTAATGCAATTACCAAATCATCAGATCTAATAAATTCCAATAATATTCTAACTAATTGATCTTTATATTCATCTGGAATTTTACCAACCCAATAACCAACTAACCAAAGTATACGACGTTTAATAATTTTAAATCTTTCATCTTTACATTCTAATTCTCTAACCAACAATTCTGAAAACAATTTTGAAAAATTACATTTATCCATTAAATCATAATAACCCAAACCAATTGTCATATAACATGATTCCTTCAAACATATTTGTTCATTTGTCAATGCTAATAAATTTGAAGTGTACGATGGTGATGTTACATATTCCAACATTGATAATACAATTTGACCTGAATCCTCATGAAAATGTCTCATCAACAATATAAATAAATCATATGATGATGGTTTCAATTCATATGATGATCCTTTAACTTGAAGTTCTTGAATATATTCATCTGGTGATTCTTCCCATCTTTCCAATTCTGATCTATTTATAATTAAATAATTTGATACCAATGATTTCAATAATACTTTTAATAATTCATGATTGAAAAATCCTGTTATACTTTTTTGTGCAATTGAAATTGGTGAATTATTATTTGATGCTGATGATTTATTTGATAAATCACTTAATGATTCTTTTTTATCTGTATCTAAATCCAATATATTACTTTGATATGCAACACAATCAATTACTTGATTTAAAAAGTTTAATGATTGTGTCATAACTGATTGAACTTCTTCTGTTGTATTCCATTCAATTTTTGATTCATCATGTGGATTATAAAAACAAATTTGATTTGTAAAATATTGTAATGATGGTATTAACAATTTAATAAATGTTAATGGATTTTGACTATGTGCTTTAATAATTGTCTGTAATATAATGATGATGTCTAATATTAGTATACATCATATATGATATTACAAATTTTATTATTAAAGTATAATCAATATTTACTTTTTGTGAAATATAAATAAATTTATCAACCAATGTTAAAATTGATGGATTTAAAATGTTTGTTCTATATTTCATAAATTCTGGTAAAATTTGAAAAATATCTGAAAATAATTGACAGATTTCTTGTGTATTTTGATAATCTGTATAACCATATTCTACAACTCTTCTTAATATTTTTGCTACATATAAAACTATAATACAAAATGATTGATATTTAATTATATCTTGACCCCCACCAACTATAATTTCAATTAACCTTTTAACTCCATCTTGCCAAATTGCTATAAAATATTTAAATAAATCTCTTGAAAACTGTAAATGGTAATATAAAAGAAGTGAGTATTAAATACACATACGTATGTCACACACTTATTTTAATTAACTACCTACTTGATTAAAGAAATCTCTATCAACAACGAATCTTCTTGATGCTAATTCTTTAACTACAAATTTAATTGCTTTTAATGATGTAATTTTAATTTGTTCACTTGATGATTTTTCAAATGATTCTAATAATGTTGATAATAAATTTGACCAATTATGAGGAAATTCAACACGTGCAATAGTACCAACTGAAACTGCTAATAAATCAATACCATTTCTACAAATATCATTTGGATTATTTAATAATACCAATATTCTTTCTTTAATAATTGATTTTTCTTCATTTGTAAATAAACTATCTCTAATAATAATAACGAATAGTGATGATGATGATGATAATGATTAGTATTAATGATACAATGTTTATATTATAAATGTTTAGTGATGAGAATACCCTTACTTTTTTCTCCAATTGTTTCCAATTGAATTTTTTAATAATAATGCTGCTAAATTTCTAACTGATACATCAACAGAGTAATCTGAATAAATATCTAATAAATATAAACAGAAACCAGCTTGTTTAACTAATAATTGAACTTGTTGTTCTGCAGGTGCTCTAATTTGATTATTTTGATGTAATGTCGATCTAAACAATTCAATAACTACTTCTTTATTCATATTGTCGATAAATATTACGATGTGTTGTGATGATTGATATTTTCATAAAACAAAAAAAAACTAAAAAAAATGCTTGAAAATTTTTAAAAAAAAATGAAAAAAAAAAAAAATTCAAATTATCCTCATTGGGTTATGACATATGTTATACAAAAACACTCATATATATACTAATTATGTACACATAACTATATTATATAATATATAGAATTTAACTGAAAAATGAAAGAAAAAAGTTGAATTTGACGTTATTTATTTATGGTTATTTCGTTTATTTGGAATTTTTTTAATTTTTTTAATTTTTTTTTTTTTTTTTTTTTTTTTTTTTTTGGGCAAATAAAAAAAAAATTTTTTTTTTTTTTTTTTTTTTTTTTTAGTATTCGTTAAAACTACAAATAACATATATAAATATAATAATGTCAAACAGAATTTTTGTTGCACGTCTTCCATGGTCAATTTGCAAAGTTGCATTAAAAAACCATTTTTCTAAATTCGGTCCAGTCTCTGATGGTTATGTAGTTTTAGTAGGTCATCAATTTTAGCAAAAAAAATCATCACAACCAGATATTAAATAACAATAATTATCATTTTACAAATTAAACACAAAAATGATACAATAATAATTTTTCATTTTTCAAATTTTTTTTTTCAAATATAAATAATCGATTCCATTTAAATTGGAATATCAATTAAATTATCACTCATATATATATTTGGGTTACATGTTTTCAAATCTCATTCACAATTTATTTGTTTACATGGATAAATATTAATATTTTTCAATCTTAAAATTAATTGTAGGATCGTGTTACAAGAAGATCAAAAGGTTACGGTTTTGTTACATTTTCATCAAACGAATCTGCTGAACAAGCAGTAAGCAGTGTTCACGAAATGGACGGAAGACAATTAGTTGTCAATTTAGCTTTTGGTATGTTATTTATTGGTTATTAATATTTTTATAAAATATATAAACTTAATTACTAATCTCCATTATTAACATCTACAGATAAAGATACAACTGGTTCAGTTAACACACCACCATCAAACTAAATAAATACAATAAATTATATATAAGAAAAAAAAAAAACCTTTTAAAAAAAAATAAAAAATTAAGATTAAAGTAATATCACATCCTTTATAAAAGTTACATTTCACTTGTCGATCAGTGTATATGATCCAAAAGTGATATTGTCGTTATTATTATTATTATTATTATTATTATTATTATTATTATTATTATTATTATTATTATTATTATTATTATTATTATTATTAATATTCAACTGTAGTTGTTTATTTGTTTAACGAAAAAAGGGGAGGTTGGATTTGTTTATTATATACAGCTTTTTTCATCATAATATTACTTATTACTATTATTATTGTTATATTATTTTCTATTCTAGTTTTTGAAATGGCGAAGATTCATCAGGATTACGTGGTTCATCTTTATTTACTTTTCCTGTTAACATCTTTATAAATTATATATAAATTGGTTTAGTTGCGGCGGAGGTATCTAATAATTATTAAAATAACACATACCCCTTCTTGAATTTTCATTAAACAATCTCTTCCAACCATTATTAATTGTACAACTTCAGTTGGATCACTAACAAATCTATTTTGTTCATATTCTTGTCTTGTACTATCTTTTAAAATGACACTCCAAGGTACACCTTGTTCATTTGGATGTCTAAATCCTCTAATTGTCCTAATAATATCTCTATATAATCTAATTGCTTCTTTTCTACCTGATGTTGCCATAGTATCTGTTATTGTAACCAAACTTTTTTAAAATGAAAAAAAAAAAAAAAAAAAAAAAAAAAATTTAAAAGGAAAAAAAAAAAAATAAAAATTTAAAAAATAAAAAAATCAAATTAA
>JACAFY010019650.1:0-12349 GCA_015252635.1 Dictyostelium capitatum | reverse complement strand
CGGCACCGTCCAATTTGATTAAACGCCCCTTTATTGGTTTTTTAATTTTTAAAATTATTTTAAAAAAAAAAAAGTATTTAAATTCAAAAAATTTTCAAAAAAAATAAAAAATTTAAAAAAAAAAAAAAAAAAAAAATTCTGTCGTTGCGCCTATTATTTTTTTTTCATTTTTTTTTTTCTTACGGACATTGTTAAAAAAAAAGTTACACACAAAAAAAAGAAACCAAACTTATAATATAAATAAAAATACAAATAATAATTAAAACATTTGTATTAATATAAAATAATATATTTTAAATAATTAAATAAATAATTTAATAAATAAACAGAAAAACAATAAACATGTTTTAAATATAATGGACATTAGAGATATATTTTTTATAGAGGATTCATCTGGTGAATCGGATGATGAAATTTCTTTTATTTCATCATCAAATTTAAAACAAACAACAACAACAACAACAACATCAACTACAACAACAACAACTGAATTACTACCAACAAATAAATTCTTTTCAAATGGTATTAATGGTTCAAAATTTGGTAATGGCATCATATCAAGTAGTAGTAGTACCAATACTAAAACAGTTGAAAAACCATTTGTAAACTATGATGAAAAAAATAATCCATATCTCGTTGGTTTAACAGAATCACCAATTGATTTGGATGAAATTGTTCAAGAACAAAAGAATAATAGAATTAACAAAAATAACAGTGGTATCAATGGTATTAATGGTAAAACAACAACAACAACAGATATAGTACTTGATTTAGATGATAGTATCTCATCAATGAAAATTGGAGGTGATGCACATAAATCAACCACTTTAAAATCACACACATTGGAGAAATACAATGAACAAAGAAAGCAAATTTTAAATGTAACTTCAAGTTTACAACAAAAGAAAACATCAGATTCCTCATCACCAAAAAATAATAAAACTAATAATGAAGGTGGTAGTGAAGAAGCATCAGATACAACATTAATGGACGATATTTATGCAAAAGATATAAACATTTTAAAGAATAAAAATGAAAAAAAACGTGCAGAAAAAGAAAAACATGATAAATTAAGATTTGACAAAGAGAGATCCATTTCAATTAAAGAAGAACGTGACAAACTTGAAAAAGAAAAGGCTGAAAAGTTGAAAAAAGAAAAAGAACTCAAGAAATTACACGAAGCTAAAATTAAATCTGCCATTTCAATGGTGAATAAAACTAAAGAAACTGAAGAACGTGAAAAACAAGCTAAACAAAATGCAGCACAAGAACGAGCACAACTTGAAAAGAAAAAACAATTGGATTTGGTACAAGCAAAACTCGATTTTGAAAAGCAAGAGAAAAAGAAAATCGTTGATCAAGCAGCAAAATTAGAATCACAAAGAATTGAAAAAGAAAAGATTGAAGCAATTAAACTTGAAGCTAAAAGATTAGAACAAGAAAAACAAAAACAACAATTGGAATCTGAAAAATTAAATCAAATTAAATCTACCAAAATTGAAAATGATCGTCTTCTTAGATTGGAAAAAGAACGTAAAGAAAAAGAAATATCAGATGCTGCAGCTGCCTCTGCTGCTGAATCAACAACAAGTAGAGCAGCTAGAAAAAGAGTACAATCTTATGTCACTGATCAACTTAGAATGGTAACATTGAATAAATTGGTATCTTGTCTAGACAGTGAAAACACTATTGTAAAGAAATTAGATGCACCAATTAGAAAAGTAATTTGTGAACAAATTGAAAAGATTTCATTTGACTCTTCAACCACTAAACAAGATTACATTAAAAAGGTAGCTGGTCAATACACTTTGATTGTTGGTGGTAAAATTCAAACTTATTTAATTCCATTCTTGCCACAACCATTTATTTCATCGTTAAGTCCATCACAAATTACACAATTACCACAACCAATGTCAGTTACACAATCACAATCAACTTCACAATCACAATTATCATCATCTTCATCACAACCACCAACACCAATTAAACCAATGGCATCAACTATCTCACCAACACAATCAACATCACCATTATTACAATCATCATCAAATACAACACCAACTTCTTCAGAAATTGATAAAGAATTTTCATTATTGAAATTTGAAGATTGCATTGATGCAATTACTTCTGAAAAGATAGTTCACGAATTATATAATGATTACAGTAAATTGGCTTTCCCATCTTCAACATCACTATCAATGGAAGAATCAATTAAATTATTAAGAAAATATAGAAAATTAATTTCATCAGAATACAGTCAACCAATTGATAATATAGTTTTAATTTTACTTTCATTAATCACAAATGAAAACTTTTCACAATTAAAACAAAAATATCTTCAACTTTATAAAGATGATTTAAATAATGGTTTAGTAAGTAAAAACATAAATATTAGTTAATAATTTAAAATTATTGTAAATACTAATTGTTTTTGTTCTTGTAGATTTCAAGAATGATTAATAGTAATTTAAATATTGAATATTTTGAACCATTAAACGAATATATACAAAAGAAACAAAATAGATTATCTTTATTTAAAATTGAAGAATCAGATTTAATTAATAATGGTAGTGCTGGTAATGTTGATGAAATTAATTTAAATATTAAAATTTCAAAAGCAAGTAATAGATTGGAAAAAGAATTTTTAAATATATTTGATAATGCTGGTAGATTAAAGAAAAAGCAAACCAAGATCAATTTCTTAAGTGGTAGTAGTTCATCAATGGCACCACATTCACCACCAACTGAAACAAAATCACCACCAACAAAATCCAGTAACAAAGTTTGTTATAATTGTAAAAAGAATGGTTATAAATGTCCAGGTGGCATTCCATGTGGAAAATGTTTAAACATTGGTTTATTATGTGATAAATCATCAAATTTCGATATTGAATTTGAGGATATAAATGGTGGTGGTTTCAGCAACTTAACTGGTAAAAAGAGAAAGAGTTTAGAAGTTGAAAATACTAGTAATCTTAATGCAAATAGTATTAGTAATTATTTTGAAGTTGGTAATAATAATAACAACAGTATTAATAACAACAACAATAATAATACAAGTAATGGTAATGGTATTGATCAAAATAAAAAACCAAAAGTTGAAGCACAATGGATAGAAAAGGATATTGCAAATGGAGTTTATACATATCCATTAAGGGCAGTTAATGAATGTGATGATGTACCATTAACCAATTCATTAATCAATTTCAAATGGATAGAGAAATCATTTTGTGACCGTGAAACATCAAACATTGAAGAATTTCTATTCGGTTGTGATTGCGTTGGTGATTGTTATAACAATCGTGATAAATGCCTCTGTATACAAGAAGGTGGTATTCATTATGATGACAATGGTTGTATCATATCCAATGGTGACAATGAAATTGTTGAATGTAATGCAAAATGTAAATGTTCACATGAACGTTGTAAAAACAGAGCTATTCAACATGGTCAACAAAATTCATTCCCATTGGAACTTTATAAAACTCGTGATAAAGGTTGGAGTGTTCGTACTTGTGTTGATATACCAAAGTTTACCTATGTATGTGAATACGTTGGTGAAATCATTTCACATGAAGTTGCAGAAGAGCGTGGTGAACGTTATGATGATCAAGGTCTTAGTTATCTTTATGATTTAACTGCTTTGGAAGGTGAAAATTGTTTGGCCATTGATGCTACATACTATGGTAATGTTGCTCGTTTCGTCAATCATTCGTGTAACCCCAATCTCAAGGCTTACAATTTCTTTTTTGATCAGAAAATTGAAATTACAAAACCACGTATTGCTTTCTTTTCTACTAGAAACATTAAAGAGGGTGAAGAATTACATTTTGATTATAGATATATCTTACCTCCTGGTGTATCAAATAAAAAAGATATACCTGGTGGTATACCATGTCATTGTGGTAGTGCAAAATGTCGTAAATGGTTATGGGTACCACAATATCAAAAACATTCTTCAAGAAGATAATAATAATTAAATAATTTATATATCACCACCACACCAACATTAATTTCAACATCAACATTCTCAATATCACCATCAACATCTCAATCAACAATGTCCATTTCACCAATATCAATGATTTATATAAAAAATTTTAATTAACTTTTTTAAATAAATTTAAAAAAAAAAAATTTAAAACATTTGATAGTCAAATTACTTTCCTACACAATCAACCTTTTATTTTATTTGAATTAAATTTTACATATTATATTATTAATTACCTTTTTTATAAAAACAAAAAATAAAAAAAAGATAAAATTTTTTTTGGAGAAAATTAATAGAAATTAATTACACATTGTCACACCTCCCATAATAATTTAATTAATTTTGAATTTAATTTAATAAAAGATCATCATTTCAAATGATAAAATGTGAAAACAATAGAGATAAAGTGATAAGATGACCTTACAGCAACTAAACCACAATTTTTCTGATTACAAAAAAACCCCTAGTCATCTGTATAAAACTTTTTTTTTATTTGATTTAAATATTTTAATTTATATTTTCAAATTTTAATATTTTATATTTCAGATTTATTATAAATATCATTATAATTATTATATACCATATACACTACCAAAATAAGTATCTTTAGATTTTCCTAAATTTATTATTTTATTATTTTATTAAATAAATTATCTTAGTATGTTAATTTCAAAGAATAACAATGTCACACATCCCATAATAATTTAATTAAATTGGAATTTGATTTGATAAAAGATAACCATTCAAAATAATAAAATGTGTAAAAAATAGAAATAACGTAATAAGACGACCTTACAGCAACTAAACCACAATTTTTCTGATTAAAAAAAACCCCTAGTCGTCTGTTCAAATCTCTTTTTTTTATCTTTAATCGAAAGTTTTTATGTAAATAACATAGTAAAATTAATATTTTTTATCAAAGGGGACTTATGTAACTGAATTTATTATTTTTCTAATTGTTTTTTATGAAATAAAACACATTGTGTATTACAATATTTAAAAGTTAATCTTTCAAATGGAGTTCCAATTATTGGATGATTACAAAAATCACAAGATTTATAAGTGGTACTATCAGATGGTAATGATCTTCTTTCTGCAGCTAAAGCTCTTTTTTCTCTATCTGATAATTGTGAATCTTTTGAGAGTTTTGAACGTTGTAATTGGTCAACCAATTTTAAATCTTCAATTTGATCTTTTTTCGATTGTGCTTGTTGTTCTTGTTGTTCTTGAGCTAATTTTTCTTGTTGTTTTTTAATTTTTTCTTTTTCTCTTTGTTGTTTTCTTTTTTGACGTTGTTTTTCTTCTTTTTCTTGTTTCATTTGTTTGGTTAATGGTACGATATGAGCTTTTGAGAAATCCCAATTACTACTTTCACAATGATCACCTGCCCATTCTCTAAATTTATCACGTGTTTTTTGATTAACTGAACAATCGTATGGAACCAATGAAGATAAACCACTTGTTAAAGTTGGATCAGCACCATTATTTAATAAAACTTCAATTAAATCACAATTACCATCCATTGCTGCTTTGTGAAGACTAGTTTTAAAATCCCAACGTGGATTCAATAAATTGGTATCTGTTGGTAACTGTTTAAGTAAATAGGATACCATTTTAACATCTTGATTTTCCATTGCAATGAATAATGGTGTTATTAACATTTCTTTTTTATCTTCATTTGGAATTGGCATTTCAAATTGATCATCTTGTTCCAATAAATATTTTACACGTTCATAATCTTTATCTTTAACCGATTTAAATAATTGATTTGATTCATAAATTGATATTTCATCTTGTTGTTCTTCTGCATCTTGTTCTTGTTTTTGTTTTTCTTGATATTCTATTCGTTTTCTTTCTTTTTCTTTGAGTTTTAATTCATAATCAATTTTATTTTGACGTTCTTGTTGTTTTCTTTCTAGTTCTTTCTTTTCCAATTCCAATTTCTCTTCATCAAATAATTCAATATCAACTGAACTAATCCAAGTTGAAACACGCTGTGCTTCACTAAAAGTTGGTCTAATAATTGGGAATGGAATAACACGAATACGTTCATCATCAATATGTAATGGTACATTTGAATTGGTAGTTGGTGGGAACAATATATCACGAGTATTACCTTTTGGTGCAAAAATGAAAACATGAGAACAATCTTTGAAATGTGATCTCCAAAGTTCCAATAAATCTGCAACTTCCTCTTTCAAACGTTTTTCATTGTAACGACGCATACCAGCACCTGCAGATTTCTTATTACCACTTTGACTATCTTTAGTTGATTGAGCACCACCTTGTTTCTTTCTCATTGTATAACGATGGAATGTTTTATGGTCAATACATTTACCACCTGAATAAACAGCGCCTGCAAATCTACCACCTGAACATAATAACACTACCCATTTCAAATCTTTTGATTGTACATAACTTTTAAAGTTTACAACTAATTGATCCAATAACTTTTTTTGTACATCTGAGCCATCTGGTGCAATTGATAATTGTTTAAACATGGTTGGAGGTCCCAATAAACATTTCCAAACTGATAATTGTAATTTCAAATCTTTTTGAATAATCTTTAATTTCGGATCATTCATTTCAACTGCACTATCCAAAAATTGATAACCTTGTGTTTTATAATAATATTCTTCATCGTGAATTTGATCTTGTTTATTCTTTTTCAATAATGTATTTTCTTCATCTGATGATGTAGAATAGTCATCTGATTCACTTGATGAGTAACCACTATCATCTGATTCATCACCACCACCATTTTCATTGATACCATCTTCTGCTTTATGTGATTTAATGTTCTCTATTAAAATGTTATAATCTTCTTCTGTAACTGGTAATAAATTTGATAAACGTAAATTTAAATTATATCTATGTAATCCTGATCTATAATGAACATTTCTAATTTCTTTATCTGTGAATCTTAATAAACATGTATTACAAAAATGATCAAATGTATTTGATTCATTTTCAGTTGTTGTTGTGGTTGTGGTTGTTGTAGTATTGGTTGGTGGAAATGTTGATGATAAATTTGGTGTAATTGATTTTGTTGGAGTACCATTTCCACTGTTATTATTACTACTAACTATTGTTGGTGTTGTTGTGATACCATGTGTTAAAATTTCTAATTTATGATCAGTTTGAAATAAAGTTGATGTTGATAATTTAAATATTGGTACTCTTTTCATTTTATTTTATTAAATAATTATATCGTGTGTGTGTAAATATGTATAAATTTAATTAATTAATTGTTATTTAAAACTGAAAAATGAAAAATAATTTTTTGTAAAAAAAAAAGAAAAAAAAAAACTTTTTTAATTTGGGAAATAAACAATAAAATCACGAATTTAAAACAAAAATAATATTACAAAAATATGAATCATATAATTAACCAAAAATATTATTAATACATTTGAATTAATCTAAAAAATCCGAATGTATCATTTTTATTTTTTTTTATTTTTTTTTATTTTTTTATTTTTTTTTATCTGAAAATATCTTGTGTGTTCATACAAAAAATTTTAAAAATTAAAAAAATATTTTTCTCATATAACTTTTTATATTTATCAATAATAATATGAATAAATTAACATTATTAAATAACACAAATAAAATTAAAAAATGTTTTAATATTTTAAATTACTATTCAACTACAACACCAATTGTTAAAGAAGGTATTACAAATGTTAAATTAAATAGAAATGATTCAAAAAATGGTACAAAAGATTATATTGATTTACATGATCGTGTTATTATGAATACATATGGACGTGTTAGTGATATTGTATTCACACATGGTAAAAACAGTTGGTTATATGATATGAAAGGTGATAAATATTTAGATTTTGGTGCAGGTATTGCAGTAAATGCATTGGGTCATTCAAACGAACAATGGAGTAAAGTATTATGTGAACAAGCATCAAAATTAACACATCTTTCAAATTTATATTATAATCAACCTGCAATTGAATTGGCACAATTATTAATTTCAAGTACACCATTGTTTGACAAGGTTTTCTTTGCAAACACTGGTACCGAAGCAAATGAAGCTGCATTGAAATTTGCAAAGAAAATTGGTATTGAAAGAGGTGGAGTTGAAAAACATGAAATCATTGCATTTTCACATGGTTTTTCAGGTCGTTCAATGGGTTCACTATCAGTTACACACAAATCTAAATACAGAGAAATATATGGTCCTTTGGTACCAGGTGTTCATTTTGCTGAGTACAATGACATTGAAAGTGTTAAACGTTTGTTATCACGTGAAAAAACATGTGCTGTAATTATTGAACCAGTTCAAGGTGAAGGTGGTCTTGAAGCAGCCACCATCCCATTCATGCAAGAATTATCAAAACTTTGTAAAGAAAATCAAGTACTTCTCATTGTTGATGAAGTTCAATGTGGTATTGGTAGAACAGGTCAATTATGGGCACATGAAAGATTTGATACAACAAAATGTAAACCAGATATAATGACATTAGCTAAACCATTGGCTGGTGGATTGCCAATTGGTGCAGTTTTAGTTACTGATCAAGTTGCAAATTCAATTAAACCAGGTGATCATGGTACAACATTTGGTGGTGGTCCATTAGTATGTCAAGTTGGTAAATATGTATTTGAAACTATTTCAAATCCACGTTTCCTTTCAACCGTTGCTGAAAAAGGTAAATACCTATTGGAAAGATTGGAAAAATTAAAATCAAAATATCCATCCATCATTGATATTAGAACTGTTGGTGGTTTATTTGTTGGCATTCAATTGGATCACCCAGTTAAAGAATTGATTGATTATGCAAAATCAAATAAACTTTTATTAATTAGTGCTGGTGATGATGTTGTACGTCTTTGTCCACCTTTAACAATTACACAACTTGAAATTGATCAATTATTAACAACTTTAGAAAATTATTTAACAACATCAAAAAAATAATATTAAATAAATCAATAAATGGTTTAAAATTAAATTTATTTTTTAATTATTTTTTAAAATTTAAATTTATTTTAAAAATCTATTTTTTTCAAAACCACCAAAAAATGAATTTATACTAATAACTTTACACATAAAATTAAATTAAAAATATTTAAATTATTATTCAAAAAAAAAAAAAAGATGTGTATGTTTGTGTGGTTGTGGTGTCTCAAAATTTATAATATATGAAAGTAAAAGTGAAAATGTTCAACATTTTTTTTTTTTGCGAATTAAAAAATCAATGAAAAAAACAATTTTGAATGGTATGTGGTATACTATCCCATAACAATTTTTTAAAATTATAATTTGATTTAATAAAAGACAAACACTCATTTAAAAAAATGTGAAAACATTGTGATAAGACGACCTTACAGCAACTAACTCCAAATTTTTCTGATTAAAAAAAACCCTTCGTCGTCTGTAAAAATCACTTTTTTGTTTTATTTTTTTTTTTTTATTTTATTTGAGTAACACATGGGAAATTATAAAAAAATTGAAAAATTCAAATAAATTTGTTATATAACCCCGTCTCCTAATCTCACACACAATCGATTTTTATTATCTATTACCTCAAAAAAAAAAAAAAAAGGTATATTTTTATTATCTCTTTGTTATTATTATTATTATTTATATTTATTTGTTTTAAATTTAATTTTCACATTTAATTCTAAATATATTTATTTATTTTATCGATATTACAAAAATGTATTTCAAACCACAAAGTATTGTTTAAAAAAAAAAAAAAATTATACAATACGATCCACATGTGCTGCCATGAGATAGATAAATTTCAAAAATTTTAATTTTCTTTTTTTTTTTTTTTTTTTTTTTTTTTTTTTTTTTTTTTTTTTTAAAAATAAAATTTTTTTTTTTTTTTTTTCTAATACAATTATTTTTAGTTTTATATATATTTTTAAAAAAATGACAACAAGTTTATCAACAAGAGCAGGTATGTCTTCATTTTTTTGATTAAAATCTTGTCTTTGTTTATTTTGATGACAATTTAATCAAAACATTGTTTTTGTTGCACATAAACACACATGTTTATTAAAAAACAAAGAATCATAATTCTAACTACAATTGTTTTTTTTTTTTATAATACTATTTTATAGAATTACTCGGTGATCCAGATTTTGTAGGTTTCAAACAGAATAAATTATTTAAACACATATTTTAGTGGGATTTTACTAATTAGATTATCTATTAATTACACAGATTCGTTTACAAAGTATTGAAGTTGAAGGTTCACCAGTTATTGCAGGTGAAACTAGACCAAGAAGAAATACTAAATTTCCACATTTATTAGATACACCAGATGGTAAATGTTTCACTTTATATGATGTTTATCAGTATGTATTTGAAATTTATTAATTAATATCAAATGATGAATATATTTCATTTATTATATGATATTAACACTTCAAATATACAGACGTAACAAAGATTCCGACAATAATTATTTAGGTGTTCGTGAATTATTAGCAGATGGAAAAAGAGGTGAATACAAATGGATTTCATATCGTGAAGCAAGTGTTAGAGCTGATAACATTGGTTCAGCATTAGTTAATATTGGTGCTAAAAAAGTAAGAATAATTATTACAATTCCACACATACAAATATATATACAGGGTTTTATATTCAATACAATACAATACAATACAATCAATACAATACGATCAATACAATACGATCAATACAATATAATCAACATATTTTCAATAGTTTTATATGATGGCCAAAATAACAACGGTTGATATACAATCCTTTTTTTTTTCAGTCACTTTAAAAAAAAAATAATCACACCGTCACACTAAATCACCAAAAGACACCCCATTCAAGGTTTTATTTTTTTTTTTTAACCAAAATATCTTGTGTCAATCAATTTTTAATAAAAAAAAAAAATTAACGATATTTTATTAACTGTCAATAATAATGATTATAATAGGGTGATAGAATTGGTATTTTTTCAATTAATAGACCAGAATGGGTTTTATCAGATATGGCAGCAATGAACCATTCATTGGTACCAGTTGCATTATATGCAACATTGGGTGCAAATGCAATTGAATATGTTGTTAATCATTCAGAATTATCAATTATTTTATGTGAAGGTAAAAATGTAGAAAAGATTTTATCAATGGGTGAATCAACAGCAGTTAAACACATTGTATCATATGATGTTGTACCACAAGCAACATTGGATAAATATAAAGATAGTCACATTCAAATTCATATTTTAGCAGAATTTGAAAAAGTTGGTGCAGCCAATCCAGCACAACATGAAAAACCAGTAGCATCAGATTTATGTACATTCCTTTATACATCTGGTTCAACTGGTAATCCAAAAGGTGTAATGTTAACACATGTTAATATGGTTAGTGAAGTAGCATCTGCTGCAAATTCACCAGCAGGTGTTGAAATTGATGATGTTCACATGTCATATTTACCATTAGCTCATTCATTTGAACGTGCTGTTGTTTCATTAATGTGTTATGTTGGTGGTCAAATTGGTTTCTTTTCAGGTTTAATTCCAGAATTATTCAATGATATTCAAGTATTACGTCCAACATTTTTATGTGGTGCACCAAGAGTTTGGCAAAGATTACACGATAAACTTTGGTTCACTGTTAACAGTGATTCATGGTTTAAGAAATTCCTCTTCAATTGGGGTCTCAACAGTAAACAATCTGCATTAAAAGCTGGTTCTACAACACCAATTTGGGATAAATTAGTATTCTCAAAAACTAAAGATCGTTTAGGTGGACGTGTTAAATTCATTTTATCAGGTTCAGCACCATTAGATCCAAAATTAGCAGAATTCTTACGTGCATGTTTCTGTTGTCCAGTTGTTTCTGGTTATGGTCTCACTGAAAATGTTGGTGGTGCTTCAGTTGCATATCCAGAGGATGGTAATGTTGGCCATGTTGGTCCACCATTAGCTTCATGTGAAGTTAAATTGGTTGATATTCCAGAAATGAACTATTTCACTACTGATAAACCAAATCCAAGAGGTGAAGTTTGTATTCGTGGTCATAATGTATTCAAAGGTTATTATAAAGATGCAGCAAAGACTGCTGAAGATTTACGTGAAGACGGATGGTTCCACACTGGAGATGTTGGCCGATTCAACGAAAATGGTACACTCTCGATGTAATTATCGGTTAAGTTAAATTCGCCCTTTATTTGCTATTTTAATGTACGAATTCACTAACTTAACTTTTTTTTTTTTTTTTTCTCTCTCTCGAACTATAGTATTGACAGAAAGAAAAACATTTTCAAATTATCGCAAGGTGAATACGTTGCAGCAGAATACTTAGAATCAGTTTTCGTTCGTTCACCATTAGCTTCACAAGTTTTCGTATATGGTGATTCATTCAATAGTTTCTTAG
>JACAFY010019641.1:0-12351 GCA_015252635.1 Dictyostelium capitatum | reverse complement strand
TTTTTTTTTTTTTTTTTTTTTTTTTTTTTTTTTTTTTTTTTTTTTTTTGTTTTTTTTTTTTTTTTTATTTTTTTTTTTTTTTTTTTTTTTTTTTTTTTTTTTTTTTTTTTTTTTTTTTAAATTTTTTCAACAAAGATCGATCAAATGGATAAAATGACAACAATATATTTACCAACATATATACAAAAATATATAATCAAAATAATATGTGAATGTACTAATAAATTTAGTCTTAAATTCTTACCAAGTTATGAAAAACATTTAGATAATGCTAAACATATAAAATCAATAACTATGGTTAATAAACTTTGGTTCAATTCAATATCAAATAGTATGTCGGTGTCAATTGACTTCTTACCATTTAAATATATAATTCCAATTGATTATTCAAAATATAAAAATGGGTTTAATAAAGATAATGAAAGTGATCATTTCATCGTAAAAAGATTATTAAAACAACAACAACAACAACAACAACAACAACAACAACAACAACAACAACAACCAACAAACACAATCAACAACAGATTGTTAAAAGATGAAAATATTACTGAATTAGTATTAAATATTAAAGATTGGGATATTGTAATTTTGGGAATATCATTATTATTATTCAAATTAATCAATTGGACTATAAAGAACAGATATATAAATTTAAAAAGAATTTCAATTTGGAATATTGAAGGATGTACATATTTGGAAAATATTGAATTTGATAACATTAGGGTCTTAGGTTGCAACAATAAATTTACACCATTACCAAGTAATATTAAAGAAATTGTTTCATTGAATACAAGTTTAAAAGATATAGAATCACCAATTTCAAATACATATTCATTTTTTAAAAATTTAAATTCAATCAAAAGATATGTTTATTCAAATATACCTGGATTCAATATAAAGGAATTGTATGAAAATATATCAACTACCACAGGTAATAATAGTAATTGTTTTAGTAAAACTATATCAATATCAAGTACATCTATAGATTCAATTGAAGATATATATTATTCATTAAAGTTGACACCGAATTTAAAAGAATTACATTCATTTTGTTGTATTGATAACATTAATTACCAGTTAAGTATTGGAACTGATAGTGGTAATATTGTAAATAATACTGTTATTGAACAAGTTTGTTCATGTTGTAGTCAAGATAAAAATGAAAATTTCAAATTTTATTGGGATAATGTAATTCAAATGTTGACAGAAAGAAAATCATTACGATTAATTAGTATTTCTCATGTATGTAAAGATATCGAAGAATATTTAGGGTATATTGACTATGAACCAATGGCTAGTAAAGTGTTGTCAAATGTATTTATTGATCAATTTTCTTCAATTTTTAAATCAAATAAATCAATTTCAAATTTAATATTGTATAACATTATGAATCCTGACAAAAAATTATCACAAAAAATAAATGATAGTAACAGTAATTTAAGATTAAATATGTATAATGCAAATATTCAAGATAATTAAATAAATTTTAAAAAAATATCTTTTTTTCTTTTTTGATTTTTTTTTCTTTTCTTTTTTTTTTTTTTTTAATTTTTATTGTATATGCATCAAATAAATACAATGAACGATCAAATAAATAAAACAGCAACAACTATATATTTACCAGAATATTCAAAAATATATAATTAAAATATTAATTGAATATATAAATAACTATAACATTAAATTTAAAACATATGATAACCAATTGAATGAACCATTAAACAAAAAAATAAAATCAATATCAATGGTTAATAAACTTTGGTTCAGTTCAATATCAAATAATTTAAACGTATCAATTGACTTTTTACCATGTAGGAGTTCTATTTGGATACATTGCAATTCGGGAAAAGAATTTAATTTCAATAAAGATAATGAAAGTGGTCATTTTATTGTTAAAAGATTATTAAAACAACAAGGAAAACTTTCAACTTTAAACAACAGATTGCTAAAAGATGAAAATATTACAGAATTAGTATTAAATGTTGGCCAATGGGATATTGGAATTTCATCATCAGAAATGCCAGTATTATTATTCAAGTTAATCAATTGGACTATAAAGAATAGATATATAAATTTAAAAAGGATTTCAATTTCATACATTGATTACAAGTATGATTACTCTTGGTTGGAATACATTGAGTTTGATAATATTAGAATTAAAGAATACTATGGTAATTTCACACCATTACCAAGTAATATTAAAGAAATTTATTTTGCTAAATTTTTTATTCCTCCAATTTCTCCATTGGTTGCATATCAATTTTTTATAAATACCAAATGCATCAATTGATAATAATTGTTTTAGTAAATGCAAATCAATTATGATACCAACCAATTCAATTGAAGAATATTATTATTTATTAAAATTGGTACCAAATGTAAGAAGATTAGATATATATTGTTGTATCGATGGTCTAAATTTTCATTTAAATCGTATGGATGGTAGTGGTGGTGATAGTGAAGTTTTAACACAAGTTTTAGAATGTAAAAATCACGGTGAAAATGATAATTTCAAATTTTATTGGGATAATGTAATTCAAATGTTAACTGAATCTAAATCGATATGTAAATTTAATGTTTTTCATAGTTGTGATTTTCAAAGATATTATGAAAATATTGATGAACCATATCATTATTATGATCAACCTGGGAATTCAACAATGGCAAATAAAAAATTATCAAACGCATTTATTGATCAATTCTCTTTAATTTTTAAATCTAATAAATCAATTTCAAAATTAGAATTATTTAACATTATGAAACTTGATAATAAACTTTTTCAAAAAATAAATAACAATAGTAATGGTACTTTAAAATCATTTAAATACAATGGAAAAGATGTATTAAATATTAAATAATAAATTTAAAACAATTTGCCTTGTGTTTTTGTTAAAACTTCTTCTTTCTCTTTAATTACAGGTGTTGAAATGATGTCGGTGAATCTCTTAACACTGCTGATGATTTATTTTACGAAAAGAAATAAATTCATCTGTTACTTCAAATAAATACAATTGAAAGAAAAATTTAAATAATATTAAAATATTAATAAATAAACAGTTTTATAAAGCAGGTGTTTTTTGTTATTAATAATTAAAAAAACATAAATATCTTTGTATTTTTCACTTCATAAATTTAATTAATTTTCAATTTTTTTAATTTTTTTTTTTTTGATTTTTTTCTTTTCATAAAATAAATCACCAGCAATGTTAAGATTCACCAATAAATTTAATACATCATCAATTTTAGTAAGATCATTCTGTACTGGAGGTCCATCAAAATCAACATCAGCACCAGTAGGTAACTATTTACGTATTGGTGATGTTGTTCCAGATTTTACTCAAGATTCAAGCACTGGTTCACTCAACTTTTATAAAACAGTTGCTGATAAATGGACTCTCTTGGTTTCTCATCCAGCAGATTTTAGTAGGTACCATTTATAATAATATTCGATTATAATATAATGTTATATATTTATGTTATTAATATATTTATTTGTGTTCTTTAAATCCTTCAGCTCCAGTTTGTACAACCGAACTTGTGAGTATCTTGTTATAGTTTGTGTCGATTAGTAAAAAAACAAACATTTACTAACATTTTCATTCAAATTTTTCTTTAATTTAAATGTCTATCATATGACATAAACAAATAGGGAAGACTGTATGTATTATTTTTTATTTATTAATTAAAAAAAACTATAGTGTATATTAACATATAAAAACACTTTAATATAGTGCCAAATTAAAACCAGAATTTGACAAAAGAAACACTAAAATTATGGCATTATCAGTTGATTCAGTTAAAGATCATAAAGAATGGATCAAGGATATCAATGAAACTCAAAAAGTAACTGTTGATTATCCAATTATTGCAGATCACGATCGTAAGGTCGCAACTTTATATGGAATGATTCATCCAAATGCAGACACTAAATTTACAGTTCGTTCTGTATTTTTCATTGCACCAGACAAGAAATTACGTGCACAAATCACTCTTCCAGCTTCAACTGGTCGTAATTTTGGTAATTATCCTTCTTTGTAAAATCATGTTTACATCTCCTATATATTTATTTAGTACTAATTTTCACGATATTATTATACACAGATGAAATTTTAAGAATTTTAGATTCATTACAATTAGCAGACAAATTTAAAATTGCAACTCCTGTAGATTGGAAAGATGGTGACGATGTTATCATTGTACCATCTGTTTCAAATGAAGAAGCAACTAAACTTTTCCCAAAGGGTTACAAAACAATTAAATCATATTTGAGAACAACTCCTCAACCAAACAAATAAACAACACCTCAAAACAAACAAAAAATTGTTGGTTTAATGTGATTTATTTTAAATCTGCACTTAAGACCATTCATAAAACATGATTATCCTTTTTGTTTATTTGTCAAATTGTATGAATCATTATTAAATGAGGCATCATTAATAAACTGTTGTAGAAAAAATGAAATACTTTTAATAACTACATAATATACAAAAATTTGGATTATTAAAACAAGTTTTTATTTTTAATGAATTTAGTTTCTTCTTTCTTTAATATAATTACGAGTGAAGTAATTATTTTTAGAATAGTCTCCAAACATCAAATCGGTTATATATATTGGATCCATTAAAAACTCTGTTATTAAAACATTATCTGTTGCAACTGATTGTTTGACAAAATTTCTTAAATCATTTAAGGAGAAAACACCACAATGTCCTATATTTGGTAAGAATACATGTTTATGATTTATATGAATCCACTTTATAATTTCTAATTGACTATTTTCAATTGCTGAACTAATTAAATCGTATAAAAAATGTATATCATGTATAAATCTGATATCAATTGCAATGAGTTTTGATAATAATTTAATATCACCTTGCATACCAATTTTAGCCGATAATTTTAATTGAAGATGATAAACAAAGATTTGATCTGAAAATGATTGATTCAATAACCCATTTTCAATGTAAAAATATAAATTTGAGTTAATTCTTTGATAATGAAATCTACCACCAATTTTAAATTCATCATTGTAATTCAATTTCATCCATTTGAAAATCTTGAAGAATGAAGCAGGTGAATGACCATTAAAAATTTGAGTTATATCCATTTTTAAACTTGTGTTAATTACTATATTCATAATTAATGATTCATCTATTGTACCACTTTGACGAATATGATCAATTATAACTTTAACTTGATCTTGTGGGAATGTATAAATTTGAGGTGTACTAACAATATGATTTGAAATTGGTGATAACTGTTCCAAAGTTGCTTTAAAATAAGTAATGGTGGAATTTAAATCAATTCTTCTAAATAAATATCTAATTTCATTACGACCATTTGTTTCGGTGGATACTCTTAATCTTAATAACTTTTCGTAATGTTTTAATATTTCCAAATCACTTAAATTATACCATCTGGAAATTACATGACTACCAATGAAAAAATGTTTAAATTCAGTGAATAAATAATCCAACATGCCAGTTGATTTAATTTTATTATCTAATGGATATTCTGAATTGTATGTTATAACTATATTATCTTTTCCAATTTCATTTGTAAAATATTTAATTAACTCCAAATCATCCAATTCTATAAACATACCTAAATAATCCAATAATAATATACAATGTTTGCTTTTTTCCAATTTGATTTCATCTATAAATGATTTTAAAAATAACAATTTCTTATCTTTGTTTTCAATGCACTTTGAAAATAATTTTGATTTATCAATTAAATTTTTAATGGAGGTTGTGTATGAGTAATATGGATTATGAAATCTTGAAAATATATCGAAATAACCACATTCTAATGCGAATATTGCGTCTGATTCTGTTATTGTCGAATTTAATATTGTTTTGTAAAAATTTGGTTGACCATTTTGATAATAATGATAATATTCAATACCTCTACGAGTTTGTGTTACAAATGAATAACAGTAATCTAATAATGTAACAATTATTCTGACTTTATCACTATTGAAATTGATTGGATCATTTAATTTTGATTTTAATTGTTGTTTCGAAAATGATGATTCTAAGTTTGATGAAAACATTCTAGTGATGCTATTGGTGGCAGTTGATGTGTTTGTGATTTTATAATGTACTTTATTGCAGAGTATCAATTCTTTTAAAGTTGATTCTATTGGGTTAATTTTAGCCGTTGGTTTTAAAACAGACTTAATTTTATCATTCAATAATAATAATTTCTTTGTTTCAATTAAATAGTACAATGTTTTAAATGGTTTGATCAATGAATTAGATGATGATACTATACAATTATTGATTTCATTTTTTGATATTTGATATTTAATTGTATTAGCTTCTGGTATTATAGGTTGTTCTTGTATATATTTATTCTTCTTTACCAAAGTTGTAAAATAACTTGGATCTTTTACCGTAATATTTGAAGTTCTTTTAAATGGGATATCAGGGTTTTCATTTATAAAATCAAATCCATTTAAAAGGTATTCAATTACTTTGGTTGAACCACATTTAATTGCAAATAATAGAAATCAACATCTGGTTTAATTTGAAAATGATTTAAAAATTCTTTAATTGCAATTATACATTTTGATTTTATCATTACTTTTAATAAATCATGTTTATAATATACCATTAAACTAACTTGATCTGTATAATTTTTGAATAAACTTTTATAAAACCCTGAATCTGAATTATCTTTTATACCACTGAAAATATTTCTGAATATATCATAATCATATTGTTTGAAATGTAAATGTTTTATCCTCTTTACTTTATCTTTTAACATGTATAATTGATTTGATTTGATCATGTTTTCAACTGAAACAATTGAATCATATGATCTTGATAAATATGGTATTTGATTCATATTTGACATTATATGTTTGAATATGATTTTACTTTTAAATATTCTCCAAAATGAAAATTCATGTTGACCAACATCTTTATTTGCTAATTGAGATACTGTATTAATGGATTTGATTTACCTAGTAATTCCTCTTGTTCGATCATATCTCTATTTCTTTTTACAACTCTTTTAATCTTTTCAATTACTTCATCTGTTTTTGCATATGGTGTAACTGCAATACCTGTTTTTTTTGCTATTAAATTTATATTTGGTCTTGATTTATAATCTAATCCTTTTAATATATTATCCCAATATTCAATTTTATCTTTATTACTATCTTCATTATTATTATTATTATTATTATTATTATTATTATTATTATTATTATTATTATTATTATTATTATTGCACGACATTGAATATGTTGTCGTTGTTGTGTTGTGTTTTGTTCAAAAAAAAATAAAAATTTCAAAAAAATTATACAACAATAAAAAACTAAAATAAAAATAAAAAAATTAACACCAACAGACAAATAATTAATTATATTTTTGATTTAGAGTTAAATATATTGGTTTTGGTCGAAACAATAAACAAGTCATTACAAATAAAATTTACAGTGTGAATAAAAACTATAAAGTATTTATTGGGTTTTTTTTTGGTTTTAATTACCACCTCTTAATCTGAGTACTAAATGGAGAGTTGATTCTTTTTGGATATTATAATCAGAGAGAGTACGACCATCTTCTAATTGTTTACCTGCGAAAATGAGACGTTGTTGATCTGGTGGGATACCTTCTTTATCTTGAATCTTGGCTTTAACATTTTCAATGTTATCAGAACCTTCAACTTCCAATGTGATGGTTTTACCAGTAAGAGTTTTAACGAAGATTTGCATACCACCTCTTAATCTAAGAACTAAATGGAGAGTTGATTCTTTTTGAATGTTATAATCAGAGAGAGTACGACCATCTTCTAATTGTTTACCTGCAAAAATAAGACGTTGTTGGTCTGGTGGGATACCTTCTTTGTCTTGAATCTTGGCTTTGACATTTTCAATGTTGTCAGAACCTTCAACTTCAAGGGTAATTGTCTTACCAGTTCTATTATTTATACAAGTTTTTTGATATTAATAAACTATAAAACCTTTGTGTAAAGAATTCTAATAAAAATACTTACAATGTTTTAACGAAAATTTGCATGGTTGTTTTTCTATTTATTTATATGTATGTATTTGAATATAATATTATGTATTGTATGTATGTATAAAAAATAAAATTGTCTACTGGTATAAAAATTAATATTAATATTAATATTCCTTTAATTTAATTTGGTATTGTTTTATATGTATTTGAATAATTATTTATTTACCTAACTATATTTGTTGTGTGTATATAAAAATTTAATAATAAAAAAAAAAAAAAAGTTTTTATAAATTACATGCAAAAATTTAATTTAAAAAAAAAAATTAAAAAAAATTAAAATTAAATTTAAAAAAATTCAAAAAAACAGTGAGCTGTAAATTAATTTTTACACATCAATAACACCCATTTATTAAAAAAAATTAAAAATTAATAAAAAAGGTTTGGTGTTGTGTGAAATCGCTTTAAAAATTGAAATTCTTTCAATTCTTTAATGCGATAATGTATTTCCATTTCCGTAATTTCAAAAAATTAAAGAAAAAGAAAAAAACACACCTTTAAAAAAAAACATTTATATGGGATACTGCTCACAAAAATATTTTTCTAGAGAAAGTAACAACACCAAGGTTTAAATTTGTAGTATATGTTATCAATAGTAATTACAGTGATTCATTTAATTGATTATTTTAATCCATCATACATTAATGACAACTGATATACTATTCACCAAGGTAATATTTTAACAAAAAAAAAGATCACTAACTGTACCTGTTCAAAAATTAATGATGTTATCATCTATTTTAGTACACCCCTCAACTAAAAATCTATATCATTAAAATTCTATGTATTAATAAAAAATACGAAAACTTTTCAGATATTTTCTTGAAAAGCCGAGCTTGTATTATAAAATGGTGGTATTCATACACAAACAAGATATTTGATTACGCCAAGTTTATCTCACTCAAAGAAATGAGTTGACATGTCATTTAATTTTTTTTCTAAATTTTGGATGGTTTTTTGATTTTTGTTATTTTTTTTTTTTTTATTAAAACAAACAAACAATTACAAAAAATGAAATTATTATTATCATTAATATTAATAATTGGGTTAATCAATTTAATAAATGCACAAACATTGTTATCAATTAAAAATTTTAATTATGATTTAATTGGTTGTAGTAATAAACATAACAGTGATAGTCATTCAGCAATTTCAGGTAGTTCATCAAGTTTCGGTAATGATGATAAAAAAGTAAAACATAATATTGGTCGTATTGATGGTGGTGAATCATCTTTTGCTGGTTTATGTGATAATGTTGAAATTATAAATCAAATTTATGTCAAATTAGATGTATGTGCTGGTGTTCCACAATATGGTGTAAATGTTTTTACAACTTTCCAATTGGATGTTGATAATGGTAAAATCATTAAAACTGAATATAATCAAGAAGATTGTACTGGGTAAATATTAATTTGTAAAACATACAAATAATAATTATTAACAATATTAAATATATATTAATATATATATGTATATATTTATTTTTACATCTGTCAATTTATCCCATACAGTACGCCAACAGTTGAAGAAGTTCAAATATATGAATGTAATGATGATTGTAAAACCAATCCATACATGTATAGCATAGTTGATTTTGAAGATATTATTTTACCAAAAAATACATTTTTAAGAGTAAACACTGATTGTAGTAATGCAACTTCTGTTGATGATTGGAAAAAATCATTCCTTTCAATTCAATATACACCAATTAATCAATGTCAAACAATTGGTGCAGTTGCAAGTCAACAATCATCATGTAATGCATCATCTGTTGCTATTTCATATGCAAATAGATACAATTGTCTTGAATTTGAATCAACTGAATATTTCACTACTGGTTTCTCTGGTTGCTCTGCTGATCAAATTTATAGTGGTGAATTTTTAATTTGTAATGTTTAAATAAAATTTTTATATATTTCAAAAATAAAAAAATATCTCAAATTGATTTAAATAACCGCATTCTGATAATTATTTTTCAAGATATTTTTTAAAGATGATGATGAATAAGGTTGGATTAATTATCCGTGAACCCCATGGTTAATTTTTATCACATCATAATATGCCATAAGTAAATCATAGACATCTTAAATAATAGAGACATTTTAAAAATAATCTAGATATTTTATTTTTTTTAAATTTTTTTATTCAAAATATATTTTTTTTAAAACAGATTTTTCTTTATAATTGTCATCATTTTAAAATAAAACACTACACATATATAAAATGAAATTATTATTATCATTAATATTAATAATTGGATTATTCAATTTAATAAACACACAATCATTATTATCAATTAAAAATTTTAATTATGATATATCTGGTTGTTATAATAAACAAAGTAGTGATAGTAAATCATCAGGTAGTTCATCAAGTTTCGGTAGTGATGAAAAAGAGTTAAAAAATAAAGTTGGTCAAGTTGATGGTACACCAGGTAGTCAATCATCATTTGAAGCATTATGTGATAATGTTGAACTTATAAATGAAATATATGTCAAATTAGGTGAATGTGCAGGTATTAATAAATTTGGTCATAATGTTTATACAACTTTCTCAATGAACTATGATAATGGTAAAATTAATAAGACTGAATATAATTTAGAAGATTGTACTGGGTAAGTATAATAGTTATATAACTATTATATATTATTAAAGTAATTACAATCTTATTAATTCTCCTATCATTATTTCTTAAATTTCCAATTAGCCAATATTCAACAACCCAAGATATTCAATTAGATGAATGCTTTGATGATTGTAAAACTAACCCATACATGTATAGTTTAATTGAATATAAAGATATTGTTTTACCAAAGAATACATTTTTAAAAGTAAACACTGATTGTAGTAATGCAACTTCTGTTGATGATTGGAAAAAATCATTCACCTCAATTCAATATACACCAATTAATCAATGCCTAACAATTGGTGAAATAGGTAGTCAACAATCATTCTGTAATTCATCTACCATTACTGTATCTTATGCAGATAGATACAATTGTCTTATATTTAAAGAAACTTACAGTTATCAAGTAGGCTTTTCTGGTTGTAATGGTTTACCAAATAGTAGCGGTGAATTTTTCCTTTGTAATCTTTAAATAAATAATGATTATTTATTGTTTTTTAAAATATATTATTATTTTTATTACTTGTTGTTGTTGTTGTTGTTGTTACTATTATTACTATTGTTTTTAGCTACCAAACTAACTATTACTATTTAATTGGCACTATGTAATAATTGATCATCTCTTGTTAATTGAAAAGCACCAACTAAAGAACCCAATTGTAATTTTTCAGAAGCACCATTTGATAAATTATATTCAATGTCTGATAAATGAGATAATAGTTTACACAATACAACACTTTCAACATCTATGAGTACAACAAACATTTGTAAACTTGAAATGATATCTGATAGTGATAAACCTTTTTTCTTTTTTAAATCTGTAATGTTTTTATAGGCAAATTCATAATCTTCATTAAATAACCATTCAATCATTAATTCGATATCACTTGGTTGTGGGTAACCAGTTGATCTATAAATTGCTTCCTCTGTAATTACATTGTCAGCTGCAGACATTGAAACGGATTGTAATATATTTAAACACTTTCTCATATCACCACTACCCAATTCTAAAACTGCAGACATAGCTTTCTCTTGTACAATAATACTGTAATTCAAATATTTATTGTATTAATATTTACATGTACATTTTGTGTACTTGTGATTTAATATATTTGCTTACTTTTCTTTTGCAATAATTTCTTTTAATCTAATTTCAGTTGGAAGTGTTGGTAATGGACTAAATCTAAATCTTGTACATCTTGATTGTAATGCAGGTATAATTTTAATTACATAATTACAAACAATACAAAATCTAGTTGTCTTTGTATACTTTTCAATTACTCTTCTTAATGCTGTTTGCGCAATATTTGTCATTGAATCTGCTTCATCTAAAATAATAAGTTTATATGGTACTGTTGTACTATAATGCATTATTTAATAATTATATTAATATTGAGGAATTATCATACACATATATACACCACTACTAATACATACTTAAAAAAAAACATTGAACTTGCAAATGTTTTAATTTGATCTCTTACAACATCAATACCACGATCATCAGATGCATTTAATTCTAACACCATTCTTGAATAATTATCACCATATAATTTTCTTGCTATTGCTTGAATGCTTGATGTTTTACCTGTACCTGGTGGGCCATAGATTAATACACCTTTTGGTGGATCAATACCTAAATTTACAAATTTCTCTGGATGTAATAATGGCATTTCAACTACTTCTCTAAGT